>APFE031305817.1:0-10291 GCA_000404065.3 Pinus taeda
AAAAACTGCTAAAAATAGTAAGTTGTGCTACAATTAAGGAAACTGAAAATGCTGAGAAATACAATGGTGGGGGTCTAGGTGGACTTGGCAGGTGGCCACCAATATCCACCTGGATGAGTGTTGCCTCTACTTCTAAGGTGAAACTGTAGCTAACTAGGAGGAAGAATTAATGTTTAGTTTTGGGAAAGCAAGGGATTCTATAGCTGTGAGGAAATTTAGGGAAATGAAATGGATAGGGAGAGAGATTAGGGAGTGTAGGGAAATGGAATTCCTAGGAATGAGCGAGGGGAAGGGGTAGGAAAGTCCAAAACACAGTCCTAGCCTAGAAATTTGCAAAAACATAGTATTGAGCTAGGGTTTATGGGCAATGAGGGGAAATGAAGGGAATGGGTATGGAAATACTTGGGAGGGGTATATAAGGTATGTGTGGGAGTTATGGAATATAAAAACTAGGATTTTTCTCACCTCAATGAAGAAAAAGCATTTGGAGACAAAAATCACAGTGAAACCCTAGGAGAGGGATTTTTACTGGCTCTTGCTAAGAAAACTGATGAAAGGAAGGATGAAGGAGGAATGAATGAAGTTCACTTACTTTCTTATGATTTGTTGGACCTATAAATTGATGGAGAAAACCTATGCAATGATTTATTTTTCTCCCTTTTCAAAAGCGCGGCAAGGATGCCAAAAACGTAGCGAGGGAGAAAGAATGATACTCTAGAGGCAAGAATTCAATCCTCTAAGGGCTGGAATGCACTTTGGATATGATTAAAAAACACTTTTCCCTATTACTACTCGCATAATGATGACATATATGATGTCGTGACTCTTTTTTTACCTTTTTGATGACTCGACCTAATGATGACATATAATGGAGCATTGAACTGATGGCTTGGACCTTGAAACATTATTGACCATGAGATGATGACTAAGATGGTGATGCAAACACTTCACTAATGACTCATCACAATGAGTGATGGCATGATCCAAATGGAAATTTTATCATGAAATGAAGGGAGTAGTAACAAACCTAGACAAACTAATGAGTGAGCAAATTTTATTTGAAATCTTATTGAAACCATAAAAATTTGACCAGGGACCCTATCAAAAAACATTGAAAGAACACATTTGATCAATGGTGAGTGGCAAGACTGACAGACACTAACAGAAATCATGTAAGTTGTAGGTGTATCCCATTCTAGATCTTATGACTATAAAAAATAGGGATTGTGAGGTTTTAGTTTAGATAATGGAGGGTGTGGTTATTACTTATCTACGAGCTTCTTATCTTCAATAATCCAATTTATTTTGAAGTCCTAGAAGCCTATGGTACACATATGATAAAGATTTGATAGCTATGTAGAGGAGCAAGAATATGGTCTAGGAAAATGGTCATGTCACAAAGGGACACAACAGAGGAAACTGATATGAATGAGTAAGGGTGAGCCTTAGAGGCACCATCACCAAGAAAAAGGAGTAATGGATCTACAATCCAAAGTGAATTGTTATGTCAAGGGGTGGTCAAGTAAACTATACCAAGATCCCTTAGCACTAGCCACAAAAAAATCAAGGAATAATGTCGGTTGAAGTTGATCTACCCATGAGAAAAATTACAAAAGAGATAGGAAATGGTCTGATGTTTTAGTGTGAGATATGATACCAAATATGTAACAAGAAGGTGAAAGGATATGGAAATATCTAGATTTTATGTTGATGATCATCAATCTAGGTTGATTTTGCCTTAAGACTAATCGTAAACAATCATAAATCCTTAAAAAATTAATAACAAAAGCATGGATTGAGCCAAAACTAGTAATAGAGAAAATTATTTTATTCAAGAAGGGAAAGAAACACATTCTCTGATACCATGTAAAAGTTCCATGCATTAATATTTTATATATTATAGAATGAAATATTCCATATATAACAATGGAAAATACCTACTGATAAATAAATATCACAATAACAATTAGGTAAAAAAGAAATCTCCTACATTAGCTTAAAACTCATAAAGATAAAACCATTAGAAAAATGTGTGTGGAAAAAGCTAACACTAATAATAATTCACCCTGATATAATATAAATATAATGAATCCATGGAATCCGTCTATTATGGAAAATAATGATCATCCTTGTTTCCCTTAGTATATTGTCATATGCTTATAGAAATATTATGCAACAAACCTTCCAAGTCTTCACTTTTTGTTTAGTATTTGAAATCAAGGACATATTAGTAATAAATTTATTAAATAAACAAGGGGAGTTGCAAGCATCAAGTCCCTGCCGTGTTTAGTAAGCACTTTTAGGATAAAGTTCCAAATTCACTAGTGAAAGATCTAGTTTATCAAATTTAAGTGAATGTGCTAGTTGTAGCCTTCATGGGAAACTGATAGAAGGAACAAACAAATTGGACTGATTGAGTCTTTCTGGCTTTATATTTGCTTCTTGTCCATGCAAATGCATCAGGGATTTCCATTTGTTGTTTGTCCAAGCAAATGCATCAACAATCAAGGCATTTGGAGATGTAAGAAAATAAAACTAATGAGAAATAAAACGTACGTGCAAATTTGTTAAAAAATTGAAGGCACACTAAACGAATGGTATTCATTCTAGCTTGCTTTCTCAGATATTATACATCCCATGCTTTCTCAATACCAATTCTTCAAATACAAACATAGTGAAAGGGTGCTTCGTATAATAAAACGAAATGCATTTCCCGACATTATCAATTTATCATATATGATTGGATTTATAAGGTTGAACTGAAATGAACTTCATTATTGAAACTATGTATAACTATGTATTTTCAACAACAGTGCAACACTTGCAACAATAGTATTTCTCGTGGAAGTATAAGTATATTTTTGAGGCACAATGTAATATTTTAAAGTCACCCGTGCTTATAAATTTACACAATCCTTGATACAGAAAATCATAAGCCTTGATACAGAAAATCATATAGCCACTATGAATGAAAGGGGTAGTCTAACCAACATTGCAAGATCCTGGTACCCACTGCTATAAAGTGGAATCGTCGAAGTGAATAGGCTAGTGGTGAAGTTTGAGAAGCGTATCCATTCATTGAATATCCTCCATAGCGAGAAATCCCTTGAGTATCGCTAATTTGAACAGCAGTGAAGTCACCACCTATCACTCTATCGATGCAAAAAATAAGGAAAAAATATAAAACCCGGTGCACTGATAAGAATTTCTTGGTAGAACACACTACCACAAACCAGGGAATATCTGATGGAAAAGAATCAGACAAGTGGCACTCATAAGTAAAACGTGTAGTCCATGCAAGTTCATTTTGATATTCGTAACTATGTGTATAAATTCTAGTTACTATGAAAAAGTAGCGAGAGGTTTTCATATTTCTTTCGGCAGTCCAACCATTTCACACATTTTGTTTCTTCGGTCAACAAGCTTGTAGAGCTATTAGTTACTTTATAATTTCCAAATTCTACTTGTAAAACAAGAGGGCCTATAATATACAAGGTTGGAAATCTTTCTCGGAGTGCATCGAGTATAACACAATCAAGCTCATCAAAGGTATTTAGTAATACTAGATCGGCTTCCGAAGCGGCCTGCACTTCGCATGTAAGGATCTCCAACATGTCTTTGTGGCGCAAGGAGAAGGGCAGATCTTTGACTCACAATGGGGGCATTCCACGAATGTAGGTGATTATTTCTTCCATGCATCCATCTGTTTAACACTTGTCATCATCTGCAACACACAATAGCATAAGCAAGCAAGCTGTGTTTGACATGAGGAATTGATAGAGAGTTGGTACCAGAAATGGGTGTAGTGTTAAACCAGTTGGGAGAGGAAGTTGATATACCTTTGCCAGGAATATAACCCCTTTCAAATAGGATAGGGGTGAAGAAGAAAGGGAAAAAACCGCAAGCACTAGTAGTCTAGAAGGATACTCTAGGAACTTCGAGCTTCCTCGTGGTTTTCTGTGGAAAGGAGACAACCCCATCTGAGATAATACATGTAACTGGAGGAATGTCTCGTTGAGAATGTTTCAACTTAGAAAGAAGAAATTTGACGCTCTCGACTTGTCTAGAGAGGCGATTGGAAAGTTGATTTTCTTTGAGAGTGAGAGTGGTGAAAAGAGCGCAAGAAAATTATTATAAACGGTAATAATTATAATTTTCAGAACTGGGCTAAGAAAGGGCAAAGCAGAGGCCATAAATTATTTATGCATTAATAAACAAAATGACTTAAACTCACAAAAAAAAGTAATTACTTGTGATAATTGATGCATGCCACACCTTGGACCTGGAGGCCTGTGGATAACCCGTTGTAATAGGTTCCCCTTGCCTGCGCATTGGGAATTGGGTCATTGCCACTTAAACATTCCCACTTATAGGGGTTACAATTAAGCACAATATTAGCAACATCGTAGTATTTACAATTGTTAGTCACTTGGACAAGCACCCTAGGAGGCAAGGCTTTTGTTGCAAAACCCAGATCAGGCAGACCGCAGGGAAGGTTCTTGATATTTTGTCTATGCACCCACCTTAACATTGATGAGGGATTACAAAGGAAAAATAAGAAGGCGCAATGCAAATCCAATTGGAAGAATTGGAAGAGAAAGGTGCAAAAGGTACAATTTTCTCTTAATATTCTTTTTCTTAACATGTGCAAAGCAAGAAGAATTATTTAAACAATTATTTGAGCTTGCCTTGAAAAAAAAAATTGAACAATTATTTCAATTTTCCTTCAAACAAGCCATAGAGGGTTTTTCTATCTACAACATTATAGAGATCAAATATTTAAGGGTGTGTGTGCATAGAATCACTAGATAGCTAGCCCCCATATAGTTAGTAACAAATAGTGATAAAATGCGATAGCATGCATCTCAAGAATGGACTAAATAGCATGACATCAAAGTTTGTTTGCTCTCCAGATTCAACATCTCCCAAATTCATTGAATCTACTTCTTAAACAACTACTATGCCACTGGTTCTTGTGTTGCTTACCTTGTCTTCTCCAGTGCAGGTGAAAATGAAAGGAGTCGCACAACTGTCATTCTCCAAAACGTGGTGCAAAACGTTGTACATGAGCCAACGCTCTCTCAATTTCTGCCACTTCTACCATTGCAGGCTTCGGAATCAATTTATCCAGTCTGCTAAAGGTTACGAGTACATCTTCAGAACTTCAATGTAGGTTAGTCCAAGTTAGTCCATGAAAGTCTTTGGCATAATTTTTGAAGCATGCTTCCATGTGTTCGGTTTAGAGTCAATTTATCCAATCCCCTGAAGGTCAGAACTTCAATGCAACAGGACAATCAGACGCATTGTTATCAACTTACACTCAACTTATAGAGAAGAACAACGGAAGAACAATAGAAGAGTGTATGACACTTGGAAGAAGCTGTGGCAGTTGTCGAAGAAGTCGTGGCAGTTGTACATGTAGCGACAACAGTGATGGTTCTCTATTATAAGATGGTTGTTCTCTATTATACGAACAAAATATATTTTGATTGACATTTGATTTAATGCTAGCATTAGTTGGAAGCTAAATTTCTAAATTTCTAAATGTGAAGCACAAATATGATAGAACTTATGTTTTTAGCCTCCCCGCCTCACGAAGAGGCTAAATAAGATGATCAAATGGATTGTTTTTCAAAAAGTTTGGCTATTCAACATAGTAGGTAGTTATTCCGGATAATAATTAGGTTAACTAAATACTAAAACCAACATTTCGATTACTATAGTCTCTAGCCATTTCCAGATGGAAGGGACTAAAAAGGTAAATAAATAGTCCATAAATTTACAATATAATTTGTAAGTTGTTAAAATTTGATAAAATAAATAAAAAATATTTAAAAATTACAAGAAACCACAAGATGGATGTTAAAATGTTTTCCTTATTACTAAATCACACACTTTACAACTCCATGAAAACTCTGGTAAGAAGGTTAAAATAATTTCTTTTGTAAAATAAAACTACACATTTTACTAACCATACTCATCTACTATTATGAAGGTTGATATAAGTATTAGTATAAATATTTATCAGTTTATTATGTGTAATATTAAATACATTTTCCTTCTTATTAACTTCAACTTAATCTAAAAGTGTATATGACATTAAATTACCACATCTAACCAAAATATGGTGATAAAAGCTTCAGAAAACAAAAGGGAAAACACCAAAATTGTCATTGCCTTCTTGTTTGTTTTTAAGTGCACCACCTTTTTCCTATTTGATACTCTATTGAGAAGCGTGGTTCTTTTTTATCCAACCTTTCCAACTCCATGAAAACTCTTGTAAGAAGGTTAAAATAATTTCTTTTGTAAAACAAAACTACACATTTTACTAATCCAACCTTTCCAACTCCATGAAAACTCTTGTAAGAAGGTTAAAATAATTTCTTTTGTAAAACAAAACTACACATTTTACTAATCCAACCTTTCCAACTCCATGAAAACTCTTGTAAGAAGGTTAAAATAATTTCTTTTGTAAAACAAAACTACACATTTTACTAACCATACTCATCTACTATTATGAAGGTTGATATAAGTATTAGTATATACATTTATCAATTTATTGTATGTAATATTAAATCATTTTTCCTTCTTATTAACTTCAACTTAATCTAAAAGTGTATATGACATTAAATTACCAGATCTAATCAAAATATGGTGATAAAAGCTTCAGAAAACAAAAGGGAAAACACCAAGATGGTCATTGCCTTCTTGTTTGTTTTTAAGTGCGACACCTTTTTCCTATTTGAGACTCTCTTGAGAAGCGTGGTTCTTTTTTATCCAATCTTTCCAACCATGTCGGTGCAGAAGACAAACTTGACTTTCTAAATGAATCATCATCTTTTCTAGTGTTTGATAGGTTTGTTCTTCTTAGAATACAAGAGCTTCCTCGCTGAAGAAGCTCTTAGTTGTAGCTTGCGAGGTGGGTGCAAAAGTAGTGTTTGAAGTTTGGTTTCTTTTCTTCCATATTTCTAGATACAACTACGTTTCCTTAGAAATATACAACTACGTCTCCTACTCTATTCTTACTGTTTAAAGTCAATATTTTAATATTTTTACTTATCTCGTAACTATAAAATAATACATTAAATATTGCTATTTCTGAGAATTTTAAGAATTAAAATATAATTTGTTAAATACTTTACTCCTAAACAAGACTAGTATACTATGATTCAAGTTCATGTCTTTTTTTTAAGCTCTTGTTATTTATATTTTTATTGTTAAAGAGTCATCCTTGCAAGAGAATTTTTAAGATTAATACAAAACAAAACTAAAAGTTTTAAGTCATGTAATTGCTGGAAATTATTTTTAATGGAACATTTTTGTTGTCGCTTTTCCCAACACTTGGAGTGGGGTATTTTCTAGGGATAGGAAAACTTCGTAGAAATAGTCTTTGGGTTGATTATAGACTAGTGCCTAAGACATCTTAAGTAGTGCTGGCAGATTGGTCTTGGGAGCTTGCAACACTAATAGTTTTCTGTCACGAATAACTCGAAAGGGTTGGTTCAGAACCGCTTATGAGGCACACTATAAGAAATAGCATTAATACACAAACAACGACGGGCAACGTAGATTGTAGCTCATAGCGAATCAATTGTTAATGGAGATGGATTAGTAGGAGATAATAATGAGAAAATCCATCAAAACAGAGCTTAGATTTTAAGAATTTTGTATCACTCGATCTAGAGGAAAACGAGAGAAATGAGAAGTTTATGAGGTGTTGAGATCCATCGAGCGCATTTTAAAGACCTTATCAGCATATCAATACAAGCATTCTTTATCAAAGATTTGACTGAAATGAATATGCATATAATGGAAATAGATATAGCTGCTACTTACATGCAATATTGAGGAGAATATCAGACACATAATGAAATATTGAGAGAGAAAAACATAATGCAAATCAAGGAGTTTAGAATCACCACATTTATTCCATTAAATTATCTGAGAGAGTGCATACATCAAAGTTCATACAATGCCTTTGTGAAGCGGTAAAAGGATCCACTTAGGAGTTTCTTTCCCAAAACTTTGAACCTGTTTTAAGCATGGCTTCCCTCTATTTATAAGAAAACGGGAGCTCTTAACTATAATTACAACAAATATCTCGACCCATCCTCAGCTGTTAGATCAACAAGTTATTTTGACATGGGATGGATTTGTGGGCCAAAAAGACTACAATTACATTAATTTCCTCATTAAATTGTGACAAGTACATGATAACAAAATAAGTCAATTTATAGACGAAACCACTTGCAAAACATCTGAATGCCCATCCCTGTGATGGTCATTTCTCAAGTTGTTTCTTGCCCATTGTCTGGTCTCTTCTTCTACTCATTTGATTCCCATCACTTATGCCTTTACTGCTCAAATCATTCGTTCTCCAAAGCTAGGAGTGGTCAACTATCAGTTTAATGCCATAATATAGAAGTAGAGGTAACCTCAGTGACACTTCGCCTATTCGCTACATAAAGTACCATGTTGAATCATCAAGTCCTCCCGAGATTTCATGCCTTCATTTACTCTCTTTGTGTTGACACCAATTTTTTGTCACAAGGGGTCTTACCGAGTCAACCCATGTCGATTTTTGAATGCACCATCTCATTCTTAAATTCCTCAGCTTCCGACCCACCATGCCTTTAAAGCTCTACGTTACCTTATCACAGAGTTATCACATCGATATTTCCCATTTGAAGTCCTTACGTGATGGGGCATTTCGATCCACTTTAGCCCCTTTTTCGTCATGTGACTAAGGACTATGATCAAGCGCTTAGTCCTTGGGTGCTTGGACCTTTGGACTCGTGTCTGGGAGACTTGTCGCTTGGTTAAACATAATCCAACATATTGGTGATTTCTAATGCTCCTTTACCACCTTCTCCCTAATATTGCAATCTCCGATGCACCATGCGGTCTAGCCCACATGGAAAAAGAATAAGGGAGGGTCATCGCCCTCTATAGTTTGCAACCTCTGAATGATGATTGGGCCCACCCGTGATACTGCAGTCGGCACATCAATGATTCTCAGGCCCTAACACTGATGCGACCTAGCTTCCTGTAATCACCAACTACGAGACTACTTCTTAGCGCTCCACCCTCAACCCTTTGCTCCTCAAAATGACTGTGGGCTAGCCCCTGTATCAGAGGTTCAAAATTGGTGAATTCCTTATGATGCACAATGTGTGGATACCCCCGATTATTGATTGCCGATTGATGAAATCAGTAGTGCCACGCATTGCTTCTTGAGGGGGGACATGTGTCACTTATATATGCCTTCATAGGACCCTAGAAGTGTCAGATCAGCATGTGATGTGTCCTCCATACTTCCATGACATGGTGACATTAGTGCCGAAGTGTTTATATTAGATCCAATAATACTTCGTCGCATGGCATCGATGGAGGAGAGAGAAAAGGCTCGCCTGCCCCTTGGTTTTGTGTTGATTTCCTTTCTCACGTTTTTTGAGGTGCTCCCTAGAATTTTGTTTATAATGGTCATTCGCAGACAGTCATGACCTCCGATGTGTGACCCACCGATGAAGCACGATGTTGGTCTTCTAATATTTGCAATCGTCGATTGCTGATGTGGCTCTAACCTCAGAATACCACACTGTATTCTATGTCTTGGAGCTTCGATCTTCGATATGGGTGGTCGATGATTGCATATTATCCATTTTCTTTTGTTGTACCATGAGTTTCACATTAGGACCTCCAATCTTCGGTTGTGGGATTTTTCCTTAGGTAATTTTCTCCTTGGCTTTTAGTTTTCAAGGGTAACTTCAATCCATTATAACTTTTGATTCCAAGGTCTATTTGATGGGTCCTATATATCATTGGAAAGATAATTCTAAGCATTACCCATTGGAGGAGGTCTTATGAATCTTTGTCTGCTTCTGTGAGCCTGAAGATGGCTACAAACATTTCTGTGCAATTACACCTTTTTAACAGTTGAAGATAAGCTTTGTAGAGGGTAACAACATTGGCTCCACCTGGGGATAGTGCCCTCATAGAAAGGTGCTGAGAACCTGTAGACTAGTGACATTCTATCCATTAGGCATGAAGTTATTTTATTCAAGTATATATAAAAGTAAAAACTGAAATCTAAAGGACTAAAAGTATAACTGATTTTTTACAATGTCTCACTGGTATGTACAATGGCTAAAGGATGGACCCTTTTAACATTGGAAATATAATTTTAGGAACTACCTATTTATGAAACTCAAGCATTTCACCCTCTAAGTTCTCTAGTAAGAAAGAATTGTTTCCCTTTGTCTCAACAATCTTGAAGGGCCCAAACCACAAG
>APFE031305824.1:0-18949 GCA_000404065.3 Pinus taeda
TGTGAGAAGTCATGGGATATGATCCATCATCCTCATGATTGTTGTTGAAGTGTTAGTGAAGCTAAAGGTAATTGTAAATTGCTTAAAATAGCATTATTTAGATTTTAAGGTTGTATACTATACATGAATTTGTTCAATTAGATTCTAGTGGTATCCTAACTTCTAATCATCGTTATTAAAATATTAGCACACTTAAGATGGTCAAGAAGAATGTTAATGCTTGGGATGAGGTATATATTTTTTATGATGATTTTGTTTAAGGCTCGATAATCAATGCATAATCCTGACATCCCATCCTTCTTTTGCACCAAAGAAATTGGACTCGAACAAAGTAAAGAGCATGATTAGATGTGCAATTTTTAATGATATTAGTAAACTAACATTTTATTACCTCATTCTCCAAGCGAGATTTTCTATATATTGGTCCATTAGGTACAAATCACTAGGTATCAATTCAATTGAGATTTTGACTTGGCATTACAGAAGCACTCCCATAGTTGGAATAATTATATCTTTGTATGTCTCCATAATTTTGTCGACTGGCTTTTATTGTGTAGAGAGGTATGGTGCTAAGGTTGTGATGGTTGTAATGAAATTCCTTTCACCTTCTAACCAAATTATGAGGTAGGAAATATTTGCAATCTCAGAGATTACATTTTGATGTTTTCATATTAACATCAATGAAATTATAATAGTTTTACCTACCTATGAGTACCCTATAGAGATGACCTCCAAGAGTAACAATTATAGTATAGAGACAACACTCATAAATAGGATGGAATTTCCACATATAAGGTTATCCTAAAAGAACATCCTAAAATTATAATTGGGAAATATCACATAGTGCCTCACCTTTAAATGACTTAATGCCATGGAATAGGTGGAATTACTGGCCAACACAAATGTCTTTTCTATGGCTCAATGAACAAATGGCATATGGTTGTGGGTGAGGAACTATTTGTAGCTTTAATATACAGATCACCTCAATTGATTCTTCTACCTCTCACTAAAAACAATGAGATGCACTCCCCCTCTTCAGTTTATTCCGACCCTTCCACTTATATCTTTATGGATTGGATAGTAGCACTAGTTTCCACATTGATGATCCATTTTCTTTTATCATTTTATAAATCAAAGCCAAATACAGAGTCGATTTCATTTCCTTTAAGCTCCAGAAACAATTATTATTTTAAGCGACATTCAACAATGTTGTGTCATGGAATTTTATGAAAATCGCACCACTTTCTAGTGTCCTTTTTTGACTTCCCATTCCCTTGTTTATATATGACTTGGGCTAGATGTTTTGATTTCTCTCTCCTTTCTCTATCCCTTATTTTGTGATTGGATAGCCATCTTTTCTATGCTTATTTTGCAGTGACTTGAACTCTCACTTATTTCTCTAATTCCATTTCTACTCAATTTTGACAACATATCAATAAAAATATTCGAGTGAGGAGATGTCCAAGAAATCCATATATTTATTGTTGTAATTATGTAGCCCACTACCACACTGTAGAAGCTAGTTCCACTCACTCTATGATACATAAATTTGTTTGCAAGTCATGGAAATTATTGGTGTAATTTGAAGTGTCATTTTGTCTCTCCCCTATTGCATGATTGTTAATCTCATGGATTGGTCATTGTAGTTACTTATAGTGTATAATTCCTCATGAAGGGAATAAAAAAAAAAATCTATTCAAGTGGGTATTTCCTTAAGAATCATAGACTCATCTTCATTTTATGTCTCCCAATAACCTTCCCACCTGACATGGGAAAGGGATTTTAGGAGTGCAAAGATGATCATTTCATTTTTGACATTTTTGTTAGACATGGTAATATTCCTCTAATAGGTTTAACCATTTCTCATATGAATCTACATCTATTTGGAATTTGGATAAGGTGATGTCAAAGTTAATTTGTGCCTTAAACATTGTTGCATCTCCAAAATTACCACTAGTTGAAGGTGCTCCAACTATTGTTGGAAGTTATTGAAGGATTTCAGAAAAAAAAAATTCCATTGTCTCATTCCTATGTCATGTGAGTACTTCCTTGAGAAACAATTTGATAGGATCTCCTTCTCAATCATATTTATTTTCTTTCACCATGGGATCCCACTTGGTTGGGAGAAACAATATTACCAAGTGAAACTAGCTTGAGACCCAATTCTCTATCCCTTGACCTTATTTAGGATATGCACCAAGAAACAACAAGGATCATACTAATATGATACCATTGATTTTCATGATACGAGGGATGAAATGAAAGGAGGTAAGGGAAATGAAATACATTGAGAGAAATATAATAGAAGCCACAATAATATGATGAATTCCTAACTTCTATTAAGCAATGAAATAATAGAGTATGGTAGAACAAAAATTGGCTAAAATTGTGGCAATTATCTCTAAATAGAGAGAGGTTCCAACTATGTGCATGCATGAAAATCTACTACAACCGGATAGAAAAATAACCTTTTAACATAAAACAAAGAACACTAGAGGTCCAAAACCCAATGCCTAGAGGATAAAATGCCAAAACTTTTGTGAGACCCAATGTGGTTAATTTGTGCATCAACTTCCCATGACATAAACTTTGAATACAATGTATGTTTGTGGTGCATAGTAGCTCATGAAGAATAACTATACAAGGATTGCAACTTTAAATTAGGGCCAAGACATGCCATGGAAAATCTTCGCCCCAAAAATTTCCAAAAAAACATGATTTATGGACTCAAAACATATTGAGAAGTTTGTGGCCCAAATAATCATATAGGAACTATGAGGAAGATAAGGAACCATTAAGATAGTGGAAAAGTTGGGTGGCCACCAATATCCACATGCATCGACTTATTCAACATCTAAGGTTAGTGGCTCTAAACTCCATTTACTCTCAATTAAGGGTACAAAGAGTAGGGGGTGAAAAGAGTGGTTATCACTATGTTATATAGGAAGAAATAAGTAGTCATATGACTACTCCACTAGTAAAAAAATTCAAAGAGTGATTATTTAAGGAGTCATAGAATAAGTTGAGATATTGGCATGGAAAAAATGGCTACTATATACTGAACATAAAGAATATGCTAATAAACTAAATTGTCAAAATTGACATTCCACAGAGTAGATTTACTTTTTAGAAAAATAGAATTAATATTGTTGTAAAATATAGTTAATACCATCTAACAACAAAGTTACATAAAATAGCTAACCCCACAATAATCACATTCTTGAAAAATGCTATAGGAAATGAAGAAAAATTGTACCAAGTGATATCATACAATTCAATATTAGGTCATGTGACATAATAACCAATGCACAAAGACCAAGATGTGTATATTAATTATATTCAAAGTAGGTATTTATTTTATAGGAAGGGGTCATATTATCTACAAAACATGTCACACAACTCCATAACTTAGAGGCCCATCACGTGGCATCTACTCGGTATCGTGGTGGTCAGCACAATAAATTAAGTTATGGGAGGAATAACTTCCACATATATACTCCAATTGAGGTAACCTTTTCTCCATTGGAATGATATCAATGTGTAGAGAAGTGTTCAAAAGATGATTTTTTTTCTTGCAAAATTTGGACCACAAAATATCCATTTAGTGCCTTCAATGGGCTTTGGAATGCTCTAGCTCCCAAATCACAAAGACAAGAATGGCCTTTAAAATAGGCCGTATAAGACAATAGCTCCAATTTTTCTACCTAAAAAGTACCAAAATAGATAATAAAATATATATTGTTACATTTCGAATAAATGGAAGTGATATTAGCACATAATCATATTGAGATGCCATAGGATGCCTTAATTTAATATAGGGTATGTGAATTATGAAATAAGTACTCTTATAATATAAATAAAGTGAACAACATGAATCAACGTAACCAAAGGTATTGACCCAATATAATGCATGTTGTTTCTATTCTATAATTCTAATAAATTTCAATGAAATGGAAAGGAGGCATGCAAAAGATAAAAACTCTTGAGTATTAGAATAGTTGTGTCAAGTTTGATCTTAAATATGTATCACCATAAAAATTATGGTATAGTACATAGTGTGGAGCCTATTACAACCTAGAACATTGTATTTTTTAACCTACATGTTCTAACCTTGCATAACATATTTGTACAACAAAATGGTGCAAGACCATTATTAATACAATGGTTCTCGATTCACCAATGGAACTAATAGACATTTATACAAGGAAAACATTCATCCATTGTTATTGGAATTAGTGTGTATGTGGTTAAATTTGGACATTGGGCTTATTTAGCACACTAGTGATTCCAACTACAACATCCCATTCATGCCCCCTAAGGAATATGGAGCTATGGTGTTATGATTGTGTGAGTGTTAATCCATCAATTTTACCACATTGATGTTTTGTCGAAGAATAGCTTGTGACAAATTGAAGATTAGAGTGGAGCCATAGTTAAAGACAATATGATGGGGAACAAAACTTAATAACAAAATTTGTTATGAGATCCTAGTTAGCCATGATTAAGGATGTTCCATTTCTATGCTAATTGAGATAAAGATCAATAATATCCTAATATTATCGTCATCATAATTTGTAGGTATTCATGTGAATTAAGTTATGAAGGACTTGAATGTCCATTGCATATTTATAATAAGCAGAACTTGTTTCTAGAATATTACACTTCCATTTTTTTCCAATTTCACATATAGCTTTTCTTACCACCATTTCTCCTTTCGCTCTTTGCACTAGAAATTTTTGTAAACAAAGTTTATTTAAAAATATTTTGCATTAATGGTTTCAAGTAGAAATGATTAATATTAGATTTATTATTAATACATAATAATTTTTTAAAGATGCTTAATTAAATATTGCTAAATAGTTAGATTCTATTTGTGTATGTTTTAATTGCCAAGGAACTTTCTAGAAATATACGTGGTAGTTGGCTTTGAAACAACCTACATTTACATCAGAGACAACCACCCATCACCCATCAGTGAATACAAGTAAAGTGAGGTTAAATAGAGTTCTAATGAGAATATTTTTAGAATAAATATTACCTTATTAGTCCCTGCCTCAGACTAATAGCCATCGATGGATCGCTGACCTACCATTACTTGATACTTTCACGGTTTTTTTTGGGTGTTTTCACATTTTAACCTAAGTTTGATGCTCCCAATTTTATTCAACAAAATTTTACCCAAAGTTTTTGGTTCAGCAAACAATTAAGGTCTTATTGCAGCCTTCACGTTGCACGATGCAAAAATATTGAGGCAATCTCATCTTATCCAAAGTACGTTGTGGTAGGCTGTGCAGGCAAAGTTTGCAATGTCATCTTATCCTAAGTTCTTTCTTGGGCATGTTCCACGTTAAGCCAACACCTAATTTAGACATTTGTTCATAGAGATATTTGCATGTTGACCACATGTCAGCCTATTCAAAATTTGTTTAGAGCATTTTTATTCAATAAGTTCCTTTTTTTTGTTCCTTCTCATTACCCAGAATGATTAAGCAAAAGGAATTTATGAAGATTATTCAGTGTTTTCCGTTTTATATCGTAGTTCATTCTGAGTATTATAATATTGTTCGTTGTGAGTATTATAATATTGTTCGTCTCTGACCTTGCAGAAATGCCTATTAGAGACTTCTGAGGTTGGCGTTTGCCATGTTGTAGTTGTTCCATTATTCATAATTTGTTTAGAGCATTTTTATTCAATAATTTCCTTTTCTTTGTTCCTTCGCATTACCTAGAATGATTAAGCAAAAGGAATTTATGAGATTATTTGTCTTGGTTTGTTTTCTTTGAACTCAGGGTTTCATCGCTGTGTAAATATATTTATATGTGTGGTATTTGTATGACTATTATGGTATAGTGAATGCTTTCAGCTAACTGTTATACAACCATATGGTTGCTCTTCTATGACCCTACTACTATTCAGGAGTTGTTTACTTTACCAGGAGTTTTTGTGTTAATGTCCGTAAGAAAACTAATTCTGGAAAGAAAAAGTAATTCTCGATGAATAAGTCTTTGTTCCCTTACACTTGCATGGTTTTCATTACAGAATTTACACCTTCGATAGCCTAATTTCTGATACTAGTATAATCTAACTTGTTTTCCTTTCTTAATGCTGGAATTCCCACGTTCAAACTCTATATTTTGTTTATTGTTATTTCTTTCTACAAGCTTTCTCATTCTAATTGGTACCTTTACCAGTTCTTGTTATCCTTCTACCTGTTTATTTTCATAAAATTTATTTGCAGACTACCCTACTATTTCTCATGGTAATCTGTCATTTTCTACACTCTAAGAGCATTTGACCTGTAGATATAATTATTTATGAAGATACATAATTTCCTTCAGTCTAGTAACTTCGACATGTAGATATATATATACAAATACATAATAGATTTTTTAAATCACTTTATAAGATAGTTTTACTTATCTGGCTCACAAAACTTTACAGATTTATTCTGAACTAAACTTTGTTGCTTGATACTGTGCCTCCCAACCTTGAGACTACTCACATTGTAGTCTCCCCTCCATGTAGATATATATATATATATACAAATACATAACAGATTTACTAAATCTAAGATAGTTTTACTTATCTGGCTCACAAAGCTTTACAGATTTATTCATATTCAAAAAAATTAGATCTCTCTTTCGTAAATAATAACTCTTTTCCCTAACCACTTAATAAGTAAAAACACCACTTAATAATAGAAATTGAATCCCATAATGAAGTTAAAAATCAAATAGAAATTGAATCCCATAATCAAGTAGAGTTAGGGAAAAACGTTAAAATCAAATAGAAATAAAGTCAACGAAGTTCACTAAATCACTAGTTAGTAGTTGCAGAAATTTAATTGAAATCGAATTTTCCATATCAAGATCAAATGCAAAAATAAAACAAACACAACACCATTAGATTCTGACACAACACGCCAGCAACTCGACTAACAGGAGAGGACACACACGTTATGAAATAGCAATGATGTGACAGGTGGGTTGCATGCACTCCCCAAATGCTTGCCCCACGTCCTTTCTTACTCTGGGTGTCTTTATATGTAATAAATGACGTATATAATGGAGGTTCATATAAAAAACTATTTTTAATATAAAAGCTAGTAATTTTATTTCTTTCTCATTTTTACATCATATTCCTGAAATAAATAATTATAAAAACCAAACATACCATTTTTTATCATCTAAGTTAGTTAATAATTGATTATTTTCCTAAACAAGCTTAATTTTTATCATATATTAGGTCATATTGAATATATAATAGTTTTTTTTAATTGTAAATAAATTTTTTAAGTCATATTGAATATAGAATAGTTTTCGTTTTAATTGCAAATGAAAATTTAAAATAAATAGAATGTCATATTTTTCTTCTTCTGAAAATAACTGCTTTCAATCCATTATTATAAAAAAATTACATATCTAAATACAAAGAAATTATTATAAAAAAATTACATATATAAATACAAAGAAATTTAACCGTTTCTAAAATATTCAAAACCTAAAATCGAGTGTATTAAAAAATAATCACTGTTATCGAATTTACATTAACATAAATTTAAAATTCCAACCTTCTTCGAGTGATCGACTTGTGCATTATGTTTCCTCTTACCATCCTCGTCCCATCTTGGATGAAACTAAAATTCATGCATGATATCATTCAACTATTCACTGATTAGATTTGTCTATTTGATACTTGGTGTAACTATCGTTAAAGAAGCAAAACAATCCACAGCGCCTGTAAAATATTATACAAGATTTTTTCAAGCACCGTTATGATAGTATGATTGTCCTGGCAGCACCCACATGAATTGATGTCAGCTAGCTTCTTCCCACAAATCAAAAAAGGGCTTCATTCATTTGTGCTTGAGGGAGGGCATTAGGTTACGGCAGGGAGGCCATTCGCTTAGGGAAGGGACTACCGGCTACATGCAGCACTTGTTGTTTTTTGTAGTGGGATTGTCAAAATTATTATAAATTTCTAACAATAGTCAACATCACTAATGACTAAATAACTATTGGAAAAAAGTAAAGTGAAGTTAAATAGAGTGTTTTTTGGAGTGGGATTGTCAAAATTATTATAAATTTCTAACAATAGTCAACATCACTAATGACTAAATAACTATTGGAAAAAAGTAAAGTGAAGTTAAATAGAGTGCTAATGAGAATATTTTTAGAATAAATATCACCTTATTGTTTTTTGAAGTGGGATTGTCAAAATTATTATAAATTTCTAACAATAGTCAACATTATTAATGACTAATTAACTTTTAGAAAAAAGAAAGAAGCGAGAGTAAGTGGTTTTGAATTGTCTTAAATGTCCCATTTTGCTAGTGAACATTCCATCTGTGTTAGATTCCATTGGTGTTAATAATAGAAAATATTAAAAATGACTAATTAATAGTTCAACATTAGATTCACTAGTTAACAATAGTAAATATTATGAAAGGCTAATTAACACTTGGGCATTCAGTTTAGCGGTTAAGGTTAGTAAATATCATGAACAACTAATTAATGGTTACGATAAGGAAAGCATTGTGCCATAAGTGGTGTTGAAATTTCACAACTTTGTTTCAAAGCCACCAAGGTACGTAGTTTTCTCTCACTATAACTCTTTTTAGCAACCACTAATTAGTCTTCTGTGATATTTACTATTATGAATAATTATTTTGATAATTTTTTGAGAACCACTCCATAGCACTTCAAAGGACTATTTTTTGCATTTTACCCTTAGAAAATCTCCTTACTCTCATTTAATATTTTATCTTTGTGTGTTTGATGCTACATGGAGTCTCCATTCTAAATATCAAATGTTTCACATTGGTTACTTCATGCTTCAAATAATTATCATATGAATTTTAACATAAGAATCTTATTAATAGCATTAATTTTTGGTTAATAGCATTTTTTAGCTTGATTTGTCTCTTATGATGGGTGAAGTATCCTTTCTAAATGTTGGACTCTTCAAAACCACCACTTGCACTTGAAGAACTTTTTAAGCCTCCATTACACGATTATCATCATTACATAGGCTATCATTTCCCCAATAAAACCTTTATGGAAATGTGGAATATAGAATTAGATTTAATTACAAAACTTAATCTTCATAATACTAAGAGAGTCACCTCCAAAAACAAATTAAGAGTCTAATTCACCTACAAAACTTGGGGAAATCTCTAACTCTAAACCATTTAAATTAACCCTAAAATCTATCCCATCGAACAAACTACCATTAATTAAATAGAAAACCTCCAAAAATTAAAAAAATCTACTCCACCTAAACAATTTAAGGGGAAAATATTGAACTCCGAACCTTTGAACTAGAGCAAAAGTTTAACACTTTCAATAACTTATAGTTACATATTAATTAAATTTTTTTGATAAATAAAACTTTCTATCCATTTACTACCACTTGTAAATAAATATTACTGCTGGTAAATAAATGTGGATAATGGTAAATTAATATGGATACTGATAATTAGATAATTCCACTTTATTTAGAAAAGAAAAAAAAACAACTTAATTGGCGCTGGTAATTTTACTAACTATTTCTTTGCATTTACTAATTATTTCTCGAAATGATCATTCTACACAGTTGTAAACCACTCTTGTAAAACTTCCTGCGTGTCATTTCCACTTGTAAATTTAACAATAATTTATTGGAAATCAATAATTTATTGGAAATTTGAACCAACGTTCTCGATAGTTGAAAACCGTTCTCGTTGTGGAGTAAAAGCATGTTACTCGATCCCGCTATATCCGCTGAATCGAGGGCGGTGGTCACTCCTCGCACGTACGAAGGTTGGCTCTGCAGGCTGCATGCATGTATGCCGCACTAAACCTAATTTGTAGTGCAAGAAATATAACGCTTTCCATCGAACTAGTTAAGGAATTCGGCTATAACGCGGGAGGAACAAGGTGGTGTATTGATATATCTGCGTAATATATCTGGTAATATATCGATAATTTACTTGAAATTTGAATCACCCTTCTCGAGAGTTGAAAACCACTCTGGTTGAGGAGTAAACGCATGTTGGTCGATCCCCCTACATGCGCCGAAACGAAATGGCGGTGGGCAGTCCTCGCACGTACGAAGGTTGGAGCGTCGAAGGTTCTATATCTGAGAGTCAACCCTCATTATAAATTGGCTTCATGTATGACGCTCTAAAACCAAGTCAATAGCTTGTGCTGCAAGAAATTTGCATTGAACAGTCGGAGCTAGCGCGGGAGGGATACTGCGGGAGGTAGGGTTAAAGTATATCTTCATCCATTTCACTGTAGCATTTATTTGCTTGTACTAATATTTTGGTGTTCTAATCACTGGTAAGACATAACCCTGAGAGCTGCCCTCGGCGCGATTTCTTCACCTAAAATTTTGTTTTATTATTATATGTTAGGTCTCTGTACAAGAGAATTCTTTGTTCTACTTTGCAGTGCAACTCTTTTTCGCTTGGTATTTCTTGGTTAAATATCTTTGCTTGGTATTTCTATGCTGCAGTTCAACTTTCGTTCAAAAGGATCGTTGGGATTGGCGGTATGTATATGCTGCATTGCAACTTTCGTTCAAATGATCGCCGAGATTCTTTCATGCAGAGATTTTAGATTTCTTTATTGACTTGCGTGTTGTGATTAATCTTTGCTCATATTCGGGTGGGTTTTGCTAGGGTGCAAGGATGAAGTTCAAGGCAGGTATGGAAATAGAGGCCCTCAGTGAGGAAGGTGCATGGTCTGAGGGCATTATAGTGTTGCGTAAGAAGGATTTCTGCCTCGTGCTGTTTGAAAGGCGAAATGGAGACCACCCTCTCCTCGAGGAAATAATGTACAGTCACTTAAGGCCACGCCCTCCACCTACCATCGTCAAGAAATGGGCGGTGGGTAATTTGGTGGAAGCCATTGAAAGTGATGGGTGGTGGAGAGCCGGTGTTGTGAGGCAGGTTCTACCTGCCCACCACTATTGTGTGGAGTTTGCTGATCAAACTAAACCTGATCATGTATTCCACCAGCTGGACATACGCGTAAGGCAGGACTGGGAGAATGGAAAATGGCATCTGCCATTGCCATCGCCCTTACAGGTAACCGCCTTCTTTCTGCTAACCCACTTCTGTGTCTATAGTGAATGTCAAGTGTAAAAGTTGTGTTTATATGGCCATACAGGTAAGCTTCTCTGTCCAGAGCGAAGTATGAAAGCTGTAATATTAAATTCTTAATATGGTGATATCTGAGACTCTTGCCTATCACACTTTTTGTTTATTCATTTATGTGGTTATTTTTCGGTAACTAATTCAGTGCAGCTTCTCTGATTCAATATATGCATAATATTTTTTTCTAATTTGATAGGTCAATATAGTTTCGTTAGTTTATCATAATTTTTAAACAATGTAAAACTGTGTATATAGTGAATAAAAGTTGCAATGTTATTGTGTTTATAGGGTGATATTAGAGATTGTTTATAAAGTTTCTGTATTTATCCATTTATGTCCCATTGGTATATCATTCTAAAATAAATATATATATATATATCTAAAATGCAATGTATATATATGTATGTAATGTATATATATGTATGGTATGCCGGATAGGGAGAATGGAAAATCCCATTTGCCTTTGTCATCACCCTCACAGGTACGTCCTTCTTTCTCTTGTTATCTAACTCAATGATGACACATTGAGCCTGTATATGCAGTGTGGTCTTCTATTATGGTTTTTTTATTTTTTTTTTCTAAATTAAAAGTGAAGTAAAAATATATATATATCATGTGTGGTTTTTAATTAAAAAAAAAGAAGTATATTTTTAAGAAAATTTTAAGATTTTGAAAATATATATATATAAAGTTGTCAAAAGAAAAAACTTACATATTCATATAGTTGAATATATACATTGTTGTCTTTGCATCCTTTTGCCCTTTGAGGCTCTTGCTATAGAATTGTAGTTCAAAATATTTTGAAAAATTATATTTCCAAACCAAAATTGTTGCTTCATTTCAACTTTAATTCTTGACAAAAATGTAATTAACAAAATCTTAGAAAAACAGATTTCTAAAACAAAATTGTTTCATTCCAACTTGAAGTCTTCAGAAAATTGGGATAACCTATACAAAATCTTCATTACTAAAAATATAGAAAAAAAGAATATAACAACGAAAATATAGAAAAAAAGAAGATAATAATGATGGGAGAGAGAGTTACAAAGCTCTCTCCATAGATACTAGCTCTACCTAGTTGTTCTCATTTGTTGTATTCTTGAAGGCTCACATAACCAAGGGGATTCAATGCTTCTTTAGAAAGAGCCTATGCTTCCTCATCTAGTGTAAGTAGTATATGATGGTAAGAGATCATAAGCCACTTCCTAGATGTTTTGTAGAAACTTATCAAAATCAATATTTTGGATTGTAGCCCTCCTCTTGAGTCTTAGCCTAGTCTAGGACCATCTAAGAATCACCTAGTACATTTAATCTAGTGGTATTTTTCTTTCTGAATATTTCAAAGAGACCATGGCCCAATGAATTATTTCTTATTATTGTTCCCCTGCAAGTCCAATAATGATACCTCATCAAATGTATTTGATTTATATGTAGGACTACAGGAACAAGGAAGCTAAGGAAATGTCCTTGGCTAGCTTCATCTATGTAGCCCCAAGGAATGTGACAATCCAACTATGGCATGTGTTGCAACTATTGTGGAGTTGATTTTTATTCACAGCTATCTTTGTTTGCATAGGAGATGGATATCCTTTTTTGGAACTCAATGGAATTGCCAACATTCTAGATATTGTCAACCAGGATATAGGATAGGCCTTTTCCCCAAATGGATGGAAAATATTTGTGTAAGATCCATTGTTTAAACAAATCTGCAAGTGTTGATGAAGGGTGTCTAGCTTTAGGGCTATGTTGTGACAGAATTGTTGTGAGAGAATGAGTGAGTATACCCTCATCACATATGAACATTTTACAAATATTTCCTTACATAGTGGGTATGTGTTAGGTCCCATCCATCCACTAGAGGAGATGACCTCCCATGTGAGAAATTTTTTATTGAGGAGAAGCCAACTATATGCTTGGATTTCAACTAAGCCAACTTTAATTCTTGAAAAAATTGGGATAACCTATACAAAACTATCATCAATAAAAATATAGAAAAAAGAAGATAATAATGAGACTACAGAGAGAGTTACAAACTTATCTCCACAGATACTAGCTCTTCCTAGTTGTTCCCATTTGTTGTATTTTTATAGGTAGACATAATGTGTGCTTCTTTGGAAAGAGCATATGCTTCCCCCTTTAGCTCCACTAGTATATGATGGTAAGAGACCCACTCATCTCTTGGTGCCCTGTAGAAACTTATTAAAACCCATGTTTTGGATTGTAGCCCTCCTCTTAGCAGAGTCTAGAATAACTTGCATAACTTGGAATCACCTATTACAATTAGTCTAGTGATATTTTTCTTTCTGGACAAACTTGGAATCACCTATTACATTTAGTATAATAATATTTTTCTTCTGGATATTTCAAGGAGAAACCATAGGCTAACTAATTTTTCCTTATTTTTGGTTCCTTGCAAGTCTAATAACAATATTAGGACTACCCTAACAAGGAAGCTAAGGGAATTTCCTTATCTAGCTTCATCTATGTAACCCCACTCCACCTTCACTCCACCTTCAGCATGTGTTGCAACTATTGTGGAGTTGATTTATGTTCAGTGTTGTATTAATTTACCTAGGATATGTTTTTTTTAGTGAAGAACTAAGAGGCATATCCTTTTTTTTAGAAAATAATGGAATTGGAAGCATTCCATATATTATCAACCAAAATACAATAAGGCTCTAAAGGGATTGAACATATTTTCCTAAGAGCCAAAGTGTTGATGAAATCCATCTAACTTTTGGGCTATGGTGTGACAGACTGTGATAGACTCTGTGAGTATATCCTCATCACATGAAAATTTTACAAGGATATGTGACAGACTCTGTGAGTATATCCTCATCACATGAAAATTTTACAAGGATATGTTGTGCTGTTTGGGTGAGTTACAAAGTGTGCATCCCCTAGGTCCAATCCATTGCTAGAGGATATGGCATAGGATTTCAACAATTTATTATTCAGTTCTAGCCAAGTAGATACTTTTCATTTGAGAGAGATATTAACCTTCCAAAGATATTTCCACCAAGTCTATGGTTCCTTGCAAGTCTAATAACAATATTAGGACTACCTCAACAAGGAAGCTAAGGAAATTTCCTTATCTAGCTTCATCTATTTAACCCCACTCCACCTTCAGCATGTGTTGCAACTATTGTGGAGTTGATTTATGTTCAGTGCTGTATTAATTTACCTATATGTTTCTTTCAGTGAAGAACTAAGAGGCATATCCTCCTTTTAGAAAATAATGGAATTGAGATCATTCCATATATTATCAACCAGAATACAATAAGGCTGGAAAGGGATTGAAAATATTTTCCTAAGAGCCAAAGTGTTGATGAAGTCCATCTAGCTTTAGGGCTATGCTGTGACAGACTGTGTGAGTATATCCTCATCACATGAAAATTTTACAAGGATATGTTACATTGTTTGGGTGAGTTACAAAGTGGGCATCCCCTAGGTCCAATCCATTGCTAGAGGATATGACAATCGCATGTCAACAATTTATTATTTAGTTCTAGCCAAGTAGATACTTTTCATTTGACAGAGATATTAACCTTCCAAAGATATTCCCACCAACATGAATTTTGACCTTCAAGGTGGTCCTCTACCCATCCCTCTTAACCTAGCTTAGGAGCTAGCTTGTTTCGTGGACTAGGAAATCTTATGAGAACATCACACTCTAGGATTATAAAATTTTAGGTAAGTATTTATATATACCATCCCATTTCATAAGCTTGTTCTCTTTAGAGTCTAGCTAACTTCCATACAATAGAAGCCATAACTTGTGGAGACTACCCTTGTGATAAGTAAAGAATGACCTATGATAAATAATGTGGGTAGGGATAAAGATACAGGCATTTCTATGGCCAAACCATAGATCCTCAAATGCAAATTTGTGAAGACTCACCCAGTTTAAGAGCCATCCATTTCCCATCATTGGAGAGGAATCCAAAATAGCCTTCAGCACATTGAAACCTTTACATGATTTCTTAGGCAATCTAATCAAATTATATTGGGTAGGTCAATGAAGTATTTATGGATTGAAATAGCTATATATTGTCTCTCTATAGCTAGCTGAGATAGCTATATATTTTATCTCTATATCCCATGTTCCAAAGAGCATAGTGAAATGCATTAGTAAATTAAGCTTCAAATTTTCTTGGATAGGATCAAGATCCAAACTAGGAGTTGTGATAGCAAAATAAGTTCATAAAAAACTAAGAGGATAGGATTTGAAAACCATATTTTTATTTGCAAAGACTTGATCTAGTAGGAATCTATGGAGCGGAATTAAGGGGACATGGTGAGTTTAAGCATTCATGTATATGACCTGTAACATTGAAGTATGGAATTTTTTGTTCATATATATATATGAATTTTAAGTTTTAAGTTTTTCCTTTTCTTTCTCTACTCTGGGTTGGCTTTTAAAAGTAATGGTCTAATTCTATATTTATATTGGGAATTTTGAATGAATAATGGAACTTCTATGTCTATCCCTTTTTGTTTGTATTAAGCATAGTTAGCTAGTGAGAACTAAAGACTATTATTGATGTAATTTGAGAAATTGCATATGTTAACTATTATATTGCTTATGTACTTTTCTATTATGAGGATTGCTTGAATTTCATAAAGTATATATTTCTTGAGAAAGTGTTTATTTCACAATTGTATCATAAGTTATTGATTTTTTTTGCAATTAAATAATTGATATCTACATGAACCTGTTTTTGCAGGAGACAAGACATTACATTGCCTCAGTACATGAAATGGAAGTGTATGCATATAGGCGTGTATTATTGGCCTTTCATGCTCGAAAAACATTGAGTTGGAGAACTGATCCAATATTAACTAATTTAAGGATTCAATTACATATTACTAATGAAGAATACTTGCTTGAGTTAGATAGGCTCATGAAAACTTAAATATGGACCATCTCATAACATTGATGGCACCTAGAGATTCTCTTAGGAGAGTTAACTAATAGCCAATATAGATTTTGATTAAACAATGATTTTGTTAGGACATAGTTTTTTAAACTAATTGTGACATGCACACTTTATTTTGTATATTTTTGTTCCTAAATCAATGATCTCCATCCAGTCACAATAGATGTGTTTCTTTGCATATCATTTCATCTTTTTAAAAGAGGGGATGGTTACCTATACTTCACACCTCTAAAAATTTTATGCAATGTGATCCTTCTAGTGCATGCCCTGGTTTAAGCATTGTTAGCCATTTCACTTTTTTTTTTAGGTTACATATTATTGAAATGGGTAGAAAATAAATTTAGGATGTTCTTCTCCATGTGTTAGACAAGTATGCAACTTTTAATTATTTAAACATGATATACTCTAGGTTATGATGATTCATTATATCCATTTGATTATTTGTTTTAGTAAATCATGTAGTAATGCTGGGTAATTTACAACAAGGATCTAGTTACATAGATTTTTCTCATCCATGTATCTATAAAATGAATAATTTATTTCTATAGTTTATTGAAAATACTCTAGAATACCTACAGACTTCTCATTATCCTACCTATGCATGCACTCCAACAATCCTTTTCAAACCTATTGATACTTTACGTTATGATGATTCATTATAGCAATTTGATTATTTGTTTTAGTAGATCATGTAGTAATGAGGGGTAATTTACAATAAGGATCTAGTTACACAAATTTTTTGGTTGATGTATCTCTAAAATGATTATTTTCTTTATATAAACTATCTAAAAAGACTCTAAAATTCCTACAAACTTATTGGCCCTCTTTATACCTATGCATGCACTCCAATAATAGTTTTAGAACCTATTGGGTTTAGAAAATACCATCCATTTAATGAAAAATCTACTTTTCTCATAACCTACTATAATTAGTGGATGGTGATGAAGTTGGCAAAATCCAATCATATTTTGACTATTATTCCATTTCCCCAACTAGCACTTTGTAATGTTTGCATATGTTCATAATGGATAATTTTCCAAGCCCTTTTGAAAACAAAAAATGCTAGTCCTTTTAGTGTTACATAACTTGTGATCACATTACACAAGAAAGTGACTCAATGGTGGGATAGTTCTTGCCCAATAATATTTGAGGATGTATGAATGTATTCATGGAAAGATGGAGTGAATGACCAACTATATACATACATTTTTATTTTAATGATTTTGGTAACAAGTTAGATGATTCTTTTGATGATTTTTTATCTCAAGTTATATGATCATTTTGATAGCAATTAATATGTATTTAAATGTTTATAGATCATTCATAGCATGATTCTTTCATAACTAGTGAACATGCCTTATAATTCCAATGAGTTTAGTGCTTACTCTACTTCTATTATTGAGTTGTTTTTATGGCTACTTAATGTATGAATACTTTTACCTTTCCATGAGATGATTATTCATATTGAATACGTGTTTTGATTTGTTTTGATGGTTGTATGGAGTAATTTGCATTTATCATTGTCTTAAAATTTCTCTAGATTATCAACAAGAACACACTAAGGCCCTAAAGGGATTGAACATATTTCCCTAAGAGCCAAAGTGTTGATGATTTCCATCTAGCTTTAGGAGTATGTGAGAGTATACCCTCATCACATGAAAATTTTACAAGCACATGTTGCACTCTTTGGGTGAGTTACAAAGTGGGCATATCCTAGGTCCAATCCATTGTTATAGGATATATAGGATATGATTTCCCATGTCAACAATTTATTATTCAGTTCCTATCAGAGTAGATATTTTTCATTTGATAGGGATATTAACCTTCCAAATATATTTCCACCACCATGAATTTTGACTTTCAAGGAAGTCCTCTGCCCATTCCTTGTAACATAGCTGAAGTGTGAGCTAGCTTGTTTTGTGAACTATTTTTGCAATTTAATAAGGGATATCTACTTGAACATCTTTTGTAGGAAAAAAGACCAACTGATTACATTGAGTCATTACATGAAATGGAAGTGTATGCATATAGGCTTCTGTTGTTGGTCTTTCATTCTATAAAAACATTTAGCTCTAAAAGAGATTCTTTATTAAGGCTAAAATAGAACATAAGGCTAAAATATATTCTAGAGGAGCATATGATTGATGTGTTCATAGGGACTTTAAAGCATAATGTCCAACATGAGGTTCGCCTTTGGGAATTTGATTCATTGGAGCAAGAAAAATGGAAAGCAAAATTATGGTAACCAGGAAGCCTATCACTCACAAATATAAAGATGGAAGTATTGTTGCCCCTAGCCTTCACAACCTACAAGTTGAAACCACAACAATTGGAAGAAAAAGGAGAAAAAGGGATTTGTTACAGTTGTGATAGAAAATACACTAAAGGTCATAAGTGTGCTGAGAAGGAATTATTCTACATAGATTATGAAGAGGAGGAAGAAAAGGAACAAGAAATGTCAAAAGAAGAGGATATACTCCAGGTACAAACTCTAGATAAAGAAGAAATGAATCCAACCATATCTTGTAATGCATTGGCTGGAATTACCACTCCTAAAACTATAAATATAGAAGGACATATCAAGAAGAAAAAGGTAATAGTGTTGATTGATTCGGGAAGTACCCATAATTTTATTCATTGTAAGATAGAAAAGGAATTGAATTGCTTCCTACATCCAGCACCAGAGTGTCAAGTGATGGTTGCAAGTGGAGGAACCATAAATCACTCTGGAAAGTGCCATAATATCAAGCTAGCCATGGGAGAATATGTATTAAATAGCCCAATTCTTTCCATTCCAATGGGTGGTGTTGATGTTGTACTAGGAGTCCAATGGCTACAATAGCTTTTAATTTTCAAGAAATTTTCATG
>APFE031305826.1:0-99729 GCA_000404065.3 Pinus taeda
TATTAATTCTCTGTCCAAGGACAATCCCAACTCTTCCTTGCGCACTCAGCTACAGGGGTCCATGCACGCATCTACAGACTCTACTAGGCCACCACACACTCAGCTGTGGAGCCTCTACCTATCACTATGACCCAATACCTTCAGATCTACTTCTAGCTTCTAATCATGCCTTCACATCTCTCTATTACTTGTCAAAAACTAAGAATTCTTTTACACTTAGTGCCTTGCTCTATCTATAAAATCCCATGGTGGGCGGACCATGGGTAGCCCGACACACTTTGCATTAAATTACATTATCTTAGGGCAGACAACCCTAGATTCTTGTGCTCCACGTCTGCATTTCGCGGGGTATTTACATTACATTGACCAAAACTTGGGCTTTAAGCCCCAAAAACTTGCTATGGGGGGATATGCTATTCAACACCCTCTCACAAGAATCCTGGCCTTTTCCCTTATTTTGGAAACATTGGTGCTCATTATATGGAAACATTGTCCCTTCCTAGATTTATCATTGGATTTCCAATTTTTTATTTTCGACCCCTATGGTTCTGAATGTCCAAACTTCTTCTCAACCAGGTTCTCCTCCACTTGAACAACATCAACCCCAAGTTGATCCCAAAGTTGACCCTTTGTGTTCTTCGCCTGTTCGGTCTTCTTCCTTTTCTTCCTCTTCATCTGGTGAAAACGTGCAAGTTAGTATCCAAGCGGATAGGAAGAAGAAGAAAAGGAAGATTAAGAAGAAGAAAAATAAGAAGGGGGACAACCAAGAAACCATTGGTACCAATGCGACTGATGTTGACAAACCTTCCAATCAACTATGTAAAGTTAAATTCCCTTGCATGTTATGTAAAGGTGACCACCTTCTTAGATATTTTCCTGGTATTCCCATGGTATTAGATGTGTGGTTCACAGGATCACATCGATCTTTGTCGTCAACTTCTGGAGATCATGCTCGCGACAAACCCTCCACTAGCGATAGTAAGGTCCATGGGAAAAAGGGTAAAGTCAAATTTCCATATAAGTAATGTGAAGGGAATCATCCTATTCACCTTTTTACTTATATGGATGAAGCCTCAAAAGTGTTGGAAAACATTATAGCTTCTTTGCCTCGTTTTCTGGCTGGGTACCAAAATCTTTCTCCCAGTCCTCCACTAGTTGATGAAGTGATTGATCATAATCTGTCTCTAGTTAATCACACTCTATCTAAATGTGAATCCCATGAGTCTGTTCCTAACCAACCATTGGTTGATAAAATGGTTGACTCAGTTCCACCTTTAGTTGATCGTACCTTTCCCATAGAGAGTGAACTTCATATTGCTTAGGTTATTCTCGTTTCTTCAAATTCCAATGAACTAGGGGGAAATCCTCCCATTCTAATGGCACAGGGAGTGAATCCTCCCATTCCCACAACACAAGGGGGAAGTTCTTCGGTTCCCACGATACCCCCTCACTTCCTTTGATTGGATTCGACTGACAAGATGTCGTCTTCCTCCTTATGCGCCCTTCTAGGTCATGTACATTCTTATAATGTGGTTGCACCTAACACAATTATAGATGCAAGCACATCGACTAGTATTCCTTCCTCAGCCACTTGGAAAGCTTTAGGTTCTCCACAACTTGTACCCATTACCCATAATATGTTGGCTTTTAATAGAGGAACCAGTCAACCGTTAGGGATCCTTCCTAAGTTTCATATTACATTGGGAGGAAAGGCTATCTATATCGATGTTATGGTAGTCCAAGGCCCTTTGGATTTTTATTTACTCCTTAGGCGTTTATGTCATTCGATCTCTTGTCTCTTCACTCTTCCCTCATGAAGGAAGAATCGTGACTATTGACCAACTTTCGTTTGTTAGTCCTAATTTGGCTCCCAATCAGCTAACATCCATAAATGGTCCTTAGATGCAAGTGATATCTTCCTTGCCACAAGGTAGTTATGTGGCAACCAATCCCATTCATGTACCTACTACTGAAGATGAGCCTTTCACTACCTGCTCAACTTCTTTCGACCTAGATCCGATAGCTGATATGGTGAATCATTTACTGGGAGCATTTAAGTATGGTATTTCCATTGGATCCTTTGATCCTTTCCAGAGCATTTTTCTCCCATCCGATGAGAAACTCTTGGATTCCATGTTCTGTTGGAGGCCATGATTTGATTTTGGAGCAAAGTTCTTTTTCTTGTGTCAAGCTCGTTAATAAATGGAACAAGGTCCCCGAAGCAAAGTTCCTTTTCTTGTGTCAAGCTCCTTAAAAAATGAAACAAGGTTTTTGGAGCATATTTCCTTTTCTTGTGTTAAGCTCCTTAAAAAATGAAACAAGGTGTCATGAGCATACTTCTTTTCCTGTGTCAAGCTCGTTAAAAAATGAAACAAGTCCCCTTTCAATTAGAGTCTTTGATTAGATCTCATAAATTCCCAATCGATTCTTTCACTTGATCTCGTAAATGAACCTTCATTCCATCCACTTGTTAGTACCCAATAGTCTACTTAGGTGCATGAAATGAAGCTTGGGGGGCATGTACCTCAAATTTAGTTATTATGTTGGGGGATTGCAAACTTATTTCAAGCACAATTTTCCTATGTTTCAATCTTGTGTAAAAATGAAACCACTCTCAAGCATATTTTTTCTCATGTTTCAAGCTTGTGAAAAAATGAAACCATCTTCAACCAATTTCAAGCATAGTTTCCCACGTTTCAAGCTTATGTAAAAATGAAACCATTCCATTTTATCCCTTGTGATTTCCATTGTTATTAGCCTGTTTTTTCTAGACGAGCCTTGGTTTTTTCATTCAATCGTCACCATCTGCTTGGCCGATCATACACTTTCACTTGGTTATTTTACCCTTTCCCGAGCCATTGCGATGAGTGGTCTTATTAGCCAACCTCTTAACCGTTACGTGTTTCGAGAAATTCCATCATGATTGGAACCAGTTTCTACCCTTTATACCACTCGTTCCTCCAGGAGGAGTCCTCTTTTAGCTCTTTTTAGACTCCCAAAATATGAAAACATTGTCGAGCACTTGTCTTTTCAAACTTTTAAAAGTAAATGAAAATACGTCTACTCAATATAAGTTTAACCCTTTTTTGGACTGAGATAGACTAGCTATAAAATAATAATACCTTAGTTGAACATGTCTAAGAGGTTCTCTTGGGTATTGTTTTCTACCTTTTCAGACCCAAGGGACTACCTATGAAAAGGGACATTTGGAATTTTCTTTTTCGCCTCTTTTTCAAACTCTTTAAACATGAAAAAGATGCCGAGTTTTAGCTTCGTTGGAGTCGTAAAAACATCAAACAACGATGGTCTCATCTATCTGACAGGGCCTAACTTCTCCTTCTCAGGGTTCGTTAAACATACTCGGAGGGATTCATTCGAGGGATGAACTTATAGATCAAGCATATGTTATCCTCCTCAAGCTTGTTAAAAAATAAAGAGGTACTGACCAATATGGTTGGGGAAATTGGAAAACAAGGGATTCCATTTTTCTAATGGTGGAGGGGCACTCTTGAACATGATACTCTTCCACTTCATCTCCATGGCTGTTGGGTTGGGTAATCTAATTGTCTTTTGGTTATCATACCATTTTTAGAGCCTCCATTTTAGTTTTGGGTCAATGCTGCCAACTCCATTCAATGTCACTAACGTGTTCAAGAGAAGTCATTCAGTTGATCTATGCTACAATACTCTTAAGCCTTAATTTCATGTCTGCCTTTCCTAATCCAGTTCCATGTCAGCATCATTTTGACCATTCTGTCTCAATCATGATACCTGCTTCATGTCGTTGATGGGGGATACATCAAGGCCCTCCTATGACGAGTCACTTCTTGTCGACATCAACACATCATCTAGGAAGTTGACTTAGAAACACACCTTTGTTACCTTAGTGCTTGAATACATCAATGGAAATTTTCCTCACTCCCAATGACATGTTTACATCAATGGCCTTCAACCGAAAAATTTTGTGTGGCGTTTGACATCAACTCATTTACTCACACCATAAGGATTGTACCATAGTACCTACAGAGCCATTAACATCATTGGTGGTTTCACTCACGTCTATTAACGACTTACATCATTGGCCAATAATCATATGGTGTCTACCATGTTCGACTCCAACTCATTGATTCACATGGTTAGACTCGTACATTGGTTGGTCGTGTGAACGAGATAGAAGACCTCAGATCTAGTTTCATCCATATGGACTGTGATTTCATGAGTTATATAAAGATCACAATGCATGATGGCCATGATCATATAAACAATCATCTAGTCATGGGGGCACCAGTTGTATCTGTGGACGCGTCTTTTGATCATTATACATGTTATTTTAGCTTATGAGTTGATTATGGGTATGCCTCCCTCAAAAAACAAAGATGTCACATCCAATCGGTGAGCCTCCTAATGGGATCAATCAACATCCTATTCCCTGTTGTCACCATCTTGCACAAATCCCTAAGCATGTTCCCTTCATCCCCCATAATTTTAACCCTAAACTGCATCATCTGAGCTAGTTTTAGGACCAATGCTCCCTGTATGCCTACTAGGGTGCGATCACCTATAGGTTTTTGCATTGTGGCCTACGTTGGTCACCAGCACATTGCTCCCCTTTTCACCTGCTTTGGTTTTAGAAATATAGGAGAATGATTGTGATTCCGGAAGCTTCCCCTTCTAGGAGTTTCTAGAATTTGTTTTAACTACTTACCTTTGATAAAACATTCAGATCCTATCCTACCCTACTTTGGATTTTTCACCACTTATCCTTTGATCCTATCCCTCCATCAAAGGTGGATCTCAAACGTTAGATTTGTAATTGGATAAGAATTCCCAACTTACCCTACTTCTCTATATATTCCCAACCTTCTATGTGGTTGGGGGTTGATGTTTGGAGAGTGATTTTGACCTTAGGATGCTGTAGTGAGTGGTTATTATCTCATGGATTTAGGGTGATTGGAGGAGCATATTGTGACAAAGAAAAGAAAATTCAACAACTTGGACGAGATCTTCTACAAGATCAATTGCTACTTATGGTTGTAATCTTCTTCCATTTATATTAATGTAAATAATTCATTGTTTTCCTATTTATGATGTTTTTATTTCATATATTTCAATACCATGTTGATCTATTGAATGAAGTATTTAGATGGTATTGCATAGATCTCATAGTTTCTTGGCTTGTGTTATATGACTGTGTAGGCTCTAATCTTGGAATTCGAAGTTGGAATTGGAGCTTCCAAGCTAAAGAAGGAGTGAAGTGTGTGAAGGGTTCCAGGTAGGCCTCACTACGTCATCTATTTACTTTAAGGAAAGACATTGGGTTCCTTGTCTCTCTGTTGTTCTAGGTTAGTCGTCGACCTAGGGGAGATAATTTTGTCCGCAATCATAAATCTCGTATAACAATTTGGTTGTATTAATTTTCCATGATAGGTTCTTTATTAGTGGTAGAATTGTTAGGTCACTGGTTTGTATGAACTTGGAACTATGGTAGAGGAACTAATTCTAATATAAAGGACTTAACCAAAAAGTCTAAGAATGTTGGCATTGCATGTGTAGGTGAAAGGAGTACAAGGTTCCATATTTGAGGGCATACCCAATTTTGAGACCACTTTCAATTTTTCTCATGGCCATGATGGCATGGTTCCACTTTCTGGAAGGCCATCATTAAACATTTTGGAGTCATTTTCTAATGTAGAAAATATTGCATGTGAAAAGTATTATCCATTTGCAACATCAACAATAACTATTAGCCTATCAACATTTGGGTCTGGTGGTCCTTTCAATTTTTATTTTTTCATGGCGAAGCATAAACACAATAAAAAAAACAAAAAAGAGGAGAGACAAATGAAAAGAAGAGGTCAAACCCATTACAAGAGGTAACTCCAGCATATTAAGTTTTATTTTATATGGGGTTAGGGTGGTTATCTGATAGTTTAGAAGGTCAAAGCATTTCCTCTTGTGTTTTTTTAATTGGAAATTTTTACAATTATCCTTTTTCAATGTGGATACTAATTTGAATCTATAGTTCATGATTATAATATATCTAGACTTTGGAAACCTATAACTATTTATAACAAAATCACATACTAGAAAGATTGATAACACGTTGCATACTATTTTATCCTTGTGTAGTATTAAATTTTTGGTTGAACATTGAAAATGATAATTGCAGTTGTGTTATATATTTCGATAATGAATATTAGAGTACACCAAGAAGTACAAAAGCCACTAGTTCCTACATAATTAAGGAGTGAGAGTCTATCTTACGTGGATTTATTCTGAAGAGAGTCTACATCCTTTCCAAAAATTCCAATTCTAGATGTAATCTAGACTGCCAACTTTGATCTAGAAGTTGTGATCTCACCAAATGAAAGGGGAAAGAATCCTCATTAAATGCTAGAAAAAATATCCTTTTCCATACAAAAAAGATGTTTTTCAATCTTATTCTATTCTAGATACCTCTGTGAGATTGTATGATAATCCATCCATTCCTAATATGGCCTTTTTCCTCTTAAGAGGGTTGATAGAGATGTGAATGCATTTTTCTATATTATTAATTGAACTTCATCATTGATATGATTTCTTTGATGAAAAATGCTATTTGAGAAGTCATAATCATTTTATAAGAGTCTTTGTTGTAGAAAATGTATCACAAACTTTGTAGACAAAACCACCTAAATTGCATCATGCCTAAAAAAGAAACTATAACAAATATGATTGAATTGTACTATTGGTATTCTTTTTATTCATCAGCTCATCATCTTGATCTTTCTGCTACAATATTTGAGTTGAAGAAATGAGGTAGATTCTGCAATTCAACCAACCAGATTGGTACCAAGTTCTGGTATGTATTGAACATGGGAGTGATCTCACTGAGAGTTATTAGGGAACCATTTATCTCAAGCTTCAGAGGGTGAATGTGTGCTACAATTAGGTGAGTTGTGGTAGGTTTATTCCATGGGTTGTTCTCATGAACCTTGAGCCTGGAACCATGGACAATGTCATATTAGGCCCTTATAGTGATATTTTCAGGCCCGACAACTTTGTCTTTGGCCATTCTGGATCTGGTAACAACTAGGCCAAGGGCCATTACACTGAAGGGACTAAACTCATCAGCATTATGCTGGATTTCGTTAGGAAAGAGGTGGAGAACTGAGCTTGTATCCAAGGTTTTAAAGTATGCCATTCCATGGGGAGTGGAATAGGGTCTAGAATGGGTACATTGCCCATATCCAAGATCAGAGAAGAATACATAGATATGATGATTCTTGCATTCTCTGTCTTCCCTTCTCCCAAAGTCTCAGATATAGTAGTGGAACCATACAATACTAAGCTCTATGTTCCCCAACTGTTGAAAAATGCATATGAGTGTATGGTTCTTCACAAAGAGGCATTGTATTTGCTTTAGGACCCTCAAGCTCACTATTCCTAGGTTCAAATATTTTAACCATTTAATCTCTATGACCATGATTGGAGTGACATGATGCCTTAGATTTCCAGGGTAGCTAAACTCAGACTTGAGGAAGGTGGAAGTGAATATGATTCCCTTCCCTATCTTCATTTCTTTATGGTGGGATTCCGCTAACCTCCCAAGGCTCCAAGTAGTACAAAATCTAACAGGGTTCAAAATATCCGTCTCCCCTTATTCTTCATTATGAAACACTGTAATGCATTTTGTTCATCTTGATGTCAACATTATGCATGTTACACCCTCTTTCCTATTGAGTTGTAAAATGCAATTTTCTTGGGGCGGTAGGTGCAAGGTTACCATTGACCTTGGAGGGATGATTGAAACTTTTTGTCCTGGGGACTAGGTATTTCTTCAAATGCTAAATCAAAATTAGATGCATGCAGTAAGGTGTGAACATTTCCCAAGATATAGGTGCATGTTCAATCAAGATGATCGAATACTCCAAGATGATTATCAATCCAAAAATTTCCTTTCTGTATTTTTCCCTTGAATTGCAACAATAATAGATCGTTCTAATCCGATTAGGATAAGATAGATTGAGGTATAGATCATATTAAGCCATAAGATTTATTGGATTTAATGAAAGAAAATTTAAAATCAATGAGTATAAAAATAACATATTAATTTTGAATAATGTTAGTGAATAATAAAAAATATTATTGATAATTCTTGTACCTTCTTGGATATGAGAGTGAATCTTCCTGGATATTATTACCCTTACATTTGTCTTTATGGATAGATATAAGAAGTTTTGTGTGATATGTATCTCTGACTTCATTTCCATTGTATTGTGCATGGTTGAAATGTCCGTGTGCTTTCTCAACCTTAGTGTGCTTTGCATTAGTTGAAATATCTGTTCACCAAAATAATTGTGGTCAATATGTTTTCCCTTAGGGAATGTTGGAGCCAAAGCCACAAATGAAAATGTCAAATATTGATGAACATTGTAGAAAGTGGATTAAGGTTTTTTGTTTGAAGCAGACATGAAAAAAGTAAAAAAGTTAATATGTTCGTGATTGTAATATTTCACCATCAACTTTCTATTTGAAGTCTACAGAAAAATATGTCAAATTTAGGAGGTTTTCTTGCGAATCTGCCTCACTCTTTCAATCCTTTTAGATTATACCAGACTTATAATATTGATGATTGATTTCCTTTGATTTCAAGTTTCTATGGATTTTGGGAAACATAAACAATAAAAGGTTGTTATGTATTACTATTTTTTTTAATAATATAAAGCTATAATGTATATATAATTTTTTTCAAATTATTATTAATCAACCTAGATCCACTCGATCGACCCCCCCCCTCTCCACCTCGCCCTTCTTAGCATCATTTCCAATTTTTCTTTCTTTCTTTCCTTTAATTATACTAAAAACACGACCATTTTTTTGAAATTCCATATGCTATATGTTATATCTAGGGTCTCTTAAAATACCCATTTTCAATTTAATACTCTATGTTTGAGGGTTTAAGGATTTGGATTAATTTATTCCCTACTTAGACTAGATTTGCAATGTAGAAATAAAAATTCCTTGAAATAAAATGCAACGCAAAACTAAATCACACACCCAGTATCCAAATGCTTCTTGGGCTAAAGGTTAGCAATACTTGGATGATATTTTTTTTCGCATATATGACTCCAACCCTAGTTAATCTTTCAAATCCGGATATGCAAATGAAAATACCTGCAAAAAAAGGAACCAAGAGAAGTCAGATGAGATAAATAATTAATAAAATAGAGGAAAATCCATACCTGTGCCTTATACCCAAATAATAGAGTAAGATTTTCTCCTACTTCCCTGCATGAAAAATGAGAGTTTGTGGTCTTTAACTCAAATACAAACACAATGTTCAGAGAAAGAAAAATACTACATGATCTTTTTTCATGGAAAATTTTCTTATTTCACTTTGTTTCTCTCATACAAAACTAAAAGGACAATGCATGAAAGAAAATAATTGTAAATGAAATAAATCTACCATAACAACCAGTAGTACAAAATGAGAATATCACCATGACAATACATAATCAAGGGGGGAATCCAACTCTCAACAATTTCGGTAGCATTCTGACATCATCTCAATATAACCAAAGAATAATTGATACAATGTACAAACCCACTTTATTATTATTATCTCATTGCTTGACCTATCTTATTCTAGACTAGACCACATTCTCACTCATGATTATTATATATTTAAGATGGGCATAAACCTTTATGTAACTCCAAATCGACCAAGTCATACAACACAAATATCAAACAAATTTTATTGTATCATTTAAACCCTTACCATTTTAAGCTATTTACTTGAGATAGTTGTTCCACTTCAAAATCCAAATTGATACTAGTTGTCTTACACATATTCATGTGACTAATGAGGTAAACCTAGATTAAATTTGACCAAATGTTAAATTTAATTGCATGAATAAATTATAATTAAAAATAATTTACTACATGAGTACTTGAATGAGCTCTTCTCGGTTTTGAGAATAAATTATTGGACTAGTTTAATCTTGGAGCAAACCTCCCTCCACTCGACGAAGCAACAATGAAGTCAACATTGACCTTGTTGTTGCTTTATTGGATCAAGGGTGTTTTCCTCCAAGATTTTCCAAATCCTAATTTATTCTCTATTAAACAGGGTCAATGACATGAAGGTGTAAGCTCTCATGGTCCCTCCTCCCCCTCACATCACTCTCAATTTTCCAGTACCCAATCTATCTACTAGGAAATAGTTGAAAGCAAGACATTAAGATACATAAAGAAACAAATAGAAAACATTCATTCATTCATACATCCACAAAATATTTTATCTCAATAATTTTTTATCATAATAATATGTTTTCATTTTTTCCAATGTAAAAATCACACCTTTTTATTAAGATAGGTAAAAGTTAGATGTGCACATGCAATGAGGCATTCAACCTCTCTGTAAAAAGTGTGGTACTCAAAAAATGAGGCTCTAAATAAACAAGTACAATCATTTATTATCAGGTTTCTTTTTATTTTTAAACATGTATTTAGCAAGGACGTCTTGATCTTGGTCCCCTTCAGCTATGGTGGGCTCTATATGTCTTTCTGCTAACCTGTTCCTATGTCTATGCTGCTACAATGGGGCCGAGCATCAACTGCGATAAGAAAGAAATGTTAAATTCATATTTATAGTTATTATTATTACAAGTGTTTTATTAATAAAGAAAGTAGCAAATTGTTCTTTTCCTGATTCGATAGTGGAGGGAAGCATACTACTTTTGGATGTGGCCATATGTTCCTCCTCTTGTCTAGACTCATCCTGTACATGCTTTGGAGTAGAAACAAGAAAGGTTATAATTAATAAACCATTTTCATTTAAATATTACAATTTTAAATGTAATCCATATTACAATTTTTTTATAACACACGAAATACGTCTAGTACTGAGCGGAACATCAGTTTCAAGAGGCACTCCACTGTCACTAGGCTCATTTGTTGTATCTATATTGCTTTCCTGGCTTTTACAATCAAGCACAATACTTTATGGCCAAAAATAATAACCAATAGATTGTGAAAGTAATAACTTATAAATTCTCTTCATTTCTTGTATTTACCTAAGTGCCACGTTGGGTGCAGAAGACTGGGAAGAAACCAAGCTTATCCTATGTTCAACCACGACTTGATAGCCATGCTTGTAAGCAGCTTGAAGTCTTCCTCGGTGGCATGATCTTTGAATTGTGACCCCTACAATTTTGTATGAGAACATGAAATTTTCTTCTTCTGTGATATGAAATTAAAAATTGTTAAGAATTTATAATTTGGATGCAATTTATTTATTTTCTTATTATTATTATTATTATTATTGTTTATTGTTTATTTTTTACTTACAATTTTGTGACGAGTTTTGAGTAACCACCCAGGCCAACATGATGTTTCCCATGTTTAGCTACCCTCATATTTATGGCTTTGGATGTATCTGGGAGCCTATATTATTTAAAATATTGAAAAACTTAATTAAATGTCGCAATGATGATAAAGCATCATAATTACATTATTAAAAGTGCCTCATACCTTCCTAGTTTGGGTGGTTCCTTCCCTTCTTTTCGAAGTCCCTTCTGCTTTGCATCTTCCATCAGGTATTTCAACTCCCTCTATGGAATCGTTGGAGGGCACTCATACTTAGGGTTCTTTTGCAAATAACCCTATACTGGTCCCCCAAATATTTTAAATGTAAGCCTACCTTCGAGGTGACTGCAATTTTGTTAAAGGTACCCTCACTGAATAGGCCAACCATCTTGTTCACAAATTCATCCTTCAACTTGGAACTTTTTGATTTCTAGTTTGTACGAATGGTAGGCCCAAAGAGTTCCAATGATAGGTCATACATGCGCATATAGAATACATCGTTTCCTACGAAACGATATTAGCATTAGTTTAAAATAATCACAGTCAATACATTAATTTCAATTAGATTGTATTTAGTATTTAAAACACTTCTTAAATAACTAGAAGTTTCTCTAATTTCATGGGTACATGGTCACCATCTACCAAAAACATAATCGATAGTGTTCCCGTGCTAGTAACATGGGAAGATCCAGGAAATATTTCTTCAAATTGTGCGATGGGATCATGCTCTACATCCACAACATCATGTGAAGATGCTGGTGTATGTTGTTCAAGGGCTGCAAATCCAAGCGTGTGTGGTTCAACGGGTGTACTAGTCTCATTGGCCAATGTGTCGCTCATAGGCGGAGCATTGATGCTACTACCAATGCCAACCCCCATAGTTGTAGCATAAGGATTGTACTTTGTCGAAAACTCCTATAAAATAAAGAGTTTTTTTTATAAAGGATGATATAATTAAAATCATAAATAAATAAATGGGATAATTAAATGAGTTTCTCACCCCATAGTGACAAATTTGGCCCATCGCTGTTTTGATTTGAAATCTTATCTCTTTTGTCTCCGACTCAATCAAAATTAAAGAACTTAGTTTCTTGTTTAATTTCATTTGAAGCTTCTTTATTGTTTGTATTGGATCGGTGGAAAAAAAATTGCTTCACTGCTAACACTTCCTTAGGAACATTTGTGAACTTCTCTGAGGCTAGTGCCTTCCCGTTGTCACCATGTTTATCAAATATGTGTAATTTGTAATTTTATTCCACGATCCTAAACTATAAATATTCAAAGATTTGAATTTGCTGAAACATTTTAGATCAATAAAAAATTCCATTTTTTTACATAAGATGGGAATGTTAGCCAGTTAAATACTTGCTCGTAAATATTATGATATCTCAAAAGTTCATTATGACACTTTAAAAAATAAAATCAAGCAATTCACCCACAATTAATCATAATTATATTAATAAGAAAACCACTATGTCTAAATTTATATATAAACTTAACATTATATCATTGCCAATAAAAAAGGTTCTAAATTTATAAAAGCTTCGTCATCTTGCAAGGCTCTTGGAAGAGGCATTATGATAGGATCAATATATATTCCACATTCATGTATAGAAATAATACTTTGAAAAAGATGAAGGAATGCATTTGCTCAAGTTGGTCATATGCATAGTGAATCTTTCATTTAGTTATATGATGCCTAAAAATATGAATTTGACTTACTCTATAATGGATAAAATGCTACTCTAGAATAAATCTCGTGGTTATATTATTTTACGTACAGTTACATTGATGTTTTCCTACTGTGAGGTTGGTGCCCTTTGACCTTAATAAACCTGCCACAATATTAGAACCATGATGTATTAAAATGTTTCCTTAACTCACAAGATGCTTGACAATATATTGTAGTAAATGAAAATCATAACATATAATAGACATTGCTTACAAGTTGGGTAAAATTGAATACATAATGCCTCCATAATAACAATATTTATTAATATACGATTCAAATTGTAATAAAAAAGCAACTCTCCCCTGCAATTGTTGATTTAATGGCACATACGAATACACAATTTCCTTCATGCCCGTTGAATATGCAATTGGGTTGCTTATTTGTGGTCATGGGCTGTGCACTATTTATAAAACTTGAAATATTCCCTATTGCTTTTGGCCTTCCATCAATACACATATTTGCGCCTTTATTTTGATCATTGTATTTTAGTTGTATATAATTTGTAGTCACTCCATATCTTCACATACTTTTGGTATATTGGATTAGTCGTACCCAATCATTGTAGATGTAACAGGGTCCAACATACTCCATCAATTTAATAATCCTTTGTAACATACCTTTATGCCATCCATGGAAAATAGTCCCAAACCATGTAATCATGATGGTGCAATGTGGTATATCCTTTCATTGACAGAAAAACCATTGTTTATTCCAAGAAGATCCTTCGGTATGCATTGTTTCACTGGATGTTTGTACCTTAAGGGGACCTCAATGTCATCTATGTTATCATTATCATAAGAACATGACCCCCATTTAGTGAGAAAAAAAGCCGTGTGTTTGGAATTTTCTTCTAATATTTTCACCTCTAGTTCATCTTCGCATTCTAGATGACGTAGAATATGTTTGGTCAATTTCTTCTATCCTAATTAACTTTCGTCACTCGACGAAGATAGATCTGACAAATCCCTGTTTGGTTAAAAGTCCTATAATGCTCCATCAAATGAGAGAAACTGTTAGTGATTGTCATAATGGATGTTGAGAAACGTCTTGACGAAACCACAAGAAAATTATAATAGTTATTACGAGTGAGTTACAAGTAAATTATCTATCTTTAAAAAATACAAGTAATATTTTAAAACTTGAGAACTTGAGTACCTATTCATCCTAACCAATGTTGAATGAACACACTCAATAACTTGAGAACTCAAAATATTATGATAACATTTAATATTCCATTACAAAAAAATACCCACATACTTCAATATGTTGAAGAATGTGACTAGTTTCGATGGAATAAAAGGAATTTTTTTTGGATGTTGAGATTGTTGCGATTTGTAGCTTGGGAGGTACTCCAAATCCTAGGTTAGATGATTTTGGAGGAATTGGCACACAAAAGTGACTTGTGGGCTAAGAATCCAAGCTTGTGGGATTTGCACCCAAGCTGGTGGGTGTGGAACCACGAGGCATTTTGATGATTTGACACATGGAGGTGTTAGAGGAATTCGAGAGGAGCCAGAGGCAATGAAAATCATTGAAATCCAAGTTGTCTATGATGATATTTTGTTTTTTCTGTATGGCTGCTAGGTTTGCACATGATTTGTTCAAGTCAAATTGTGTAATTTTATGAGTTGTCAAGCCCACAAGGGAATATTAGGTGAATCCATTGATAAGTATATAAATTAGAGTGAGGATAAGCCTCATTCTCACCAACCCAAGTGCAATTCATCATAAGTGGAGAGATTCTGAAGTAGTCGTAGAATAAATGAGTCTTGTCAAGAAAAGTAGGAGGAAATTTTGGGTCTATTTTGTCTTTATTCCAAATTTTTGCTCCCAATCCCGATATCTCTCTTTGGAAAGAGATTCTATAGGAGAAATATAGACACATTGAAATACTTTGTCTGAGCCTTTTTGATGCAATTGTAGTAAAGCAAACTCAACACAAATAGTCTTACCACTACCAGTAGGTGCTGCAACTAAAACATTATCATCTGACTTATAAAGCACTACAAATACCTTAGTTTGAATAGTAGTTAAGTGTCTAAACTGTTGATATAGTGCTTTTTATGTGTTGAAAATTGTAACTAGTATCGACCTTCGTAATTTTATTTGGCTCATGACACAATGTAATCATCATTGTACTTATCAAAAGAAAGAAAAGAAAATTATTTAAAGAATTGATTTCTTGCCCATGGTCATTGATCCTAGGTCCAAGCACCCATTGAGTACTCTAGGGTTTATATCTTGAGTCAAAATTCAATGTTATGATGTAAAAGACCCTCATGGCTCATGTATCAAAGAAGAAAAATATTATTTTTATTATTAGAAAGGTCTCGATGACCTCTAAGATCAGGTAGACCATCATCTACTCAAGTTAGCATAGAGGCCTATTCTAGCCCATCGAAAGCCTATATAAATAGGTGACTTCGATCTCAATTATAAAAACACATAAGAAACGATCTTGTGTATTGATCTGCGACTAGAATGGATAGTGCTAAGGCTTTGAAGGAATTATGAAGACCAATGAAGGGATGGAGGATGCTTTATATCTTGGATCTATTTTTTATGCGAATTTTCTATGGAGACCAGGTTTTCCACAAGTCTGAGTGGTGCAGGAGGTAGCAACAAACTTTGTTAAAGAAGTGGAATTATTATATGGTGGGTGTTCTAGTCGTGGAAGGTTCTTGTTTTGGTCTTGGATCTTGGAAGTATCCTTTGCAAAAGATTCTATAAGTATAATTTCTATGGGTTTTCCCATGTTGATGGGTTTTTCCCTGGCTTGAGCCTACATATGGTGTTCTCTTGTTGCATTTATTATCTTCTATGTTTGGCATTTGTATTTATGATGAAAATAACAGAACAATGATGATAAAAAGTTAATGGAATGTCGCAAGAAAATTTCAAGTTTAAGAGAAATCTAATAATAGAAAAACCCTAACTGCTGCCCTAGATTTATCAACATGGGATCAGAGCTTGGTTCACTTGTATAAGGGTAGGAATAAGGTCACTAAAGGCTTCAATACATAAAGGACAACATAAATCTCTAGGACCGAGCTCCTAGAAGAAGGAGTTTACAAGTTTGGGCACTTTTTCAAGCTCTAATCATAGTGACTAGGCCACAATCCCATGTATGAAGAGCAAGGGTTTTTGGAGAGCATATAAACCCTATTTTAGAGGACCAAAGGGATATTCCAATATCCCATACAAGGCCGAGTATATTAAAAAAAGGAACGTAGTTTTGGACATGATCTATGAGGTCTGAAATCACCCTTGAAGTGATCCAAATTCTTTGTGTTTCCTTACAGATCTGAACCTTAAAATTCTGTGCACATGTATGGGTGACCGAACTCCATTTCAGAGCATAGACAAGCCAATGAACTATCCCTCATGTTAGACAAAATCATTTGAGGAGTTTCAAGTGTTTAAGAGGTCCAAATAAGTGATAAAAATAGCTCTCCCAAATCTAATATATGTTGGACACCTAATCCTCTAAGGGTTGCCGTGGAAGCTGAATAGTCTAAGGAAGTCCAAGAGACCTCAGAATACGAAACCAAAGGTCATATAAGTGTACTATAAATGAATATCATTGTCAATAGTAGACATAATCTCATGCTTATATTTCCTATTTTGTCTCTACCATGTGTGTGTTTAACATGGTATCAGAGTGGGCGTACTCCTGCCCTAGTTCAATTTGAGCCATTGGTTTTGTGTCATTTCTCTGTGTGTCACTTCTACCCTCTACTCATCAAAATTGATGCCATACCCTCTCTACTACTCAAAATTGTTATCAACGACCATTTCTCTTTTAGTTGCCCTGGAGAGCGATCTATCTGACCATTTGCATGTTGGCTTGACAAAAACACCTCTGTTGATTCTCTAAATGCTCAATGCTCATTGTGGTAGCTCTACACTCAAATAAGGCCCGATATGATTTTCCTCTCTAAAAAATATCTACTAATTGGTCTGAAATGCGTTGCTTTGTAGACCAACGCTCCTGTCTTCAATAATGTTGGTATGACTTCTACGAACTAGACAGGTTTGCATAACCACACATCTACGGTCTACAATTGTATTTCCTTTTACTATTTCTCGTGTGATCTTCCCAAACACCGACAACTTGCCTTTGGATCGTAAAAGTTGAATTCAAACCAACATTTCGTCTCGAAATGACTATTCCTTTAAGGACTGATACTCTACGCTTATTCTCAGGCACTTCCACTGGAACTGTACGATATGACCTGGCCTGATATTTGGAATTCCCTCTCTATTTTAACAGATTGCACTACCTCTGCATCTAGAATCTGCATTATGTGATTTACAGTTTTGGTGAGCCTTTTAATTTTGATTCGAGGGGCTACTTCCTGAACAGGATCAACACCATTAGAGGAATCAATTTCATCCTGGGAGATTTTCATGGTTGACGTGGTTTCTATTGCTCGAGACTGTTTGCTAAAGTGACCTTCGCCGGAAAGATAAGATGTCACCATAGAAGCTTCATGTAATGTAGCTGGGAAAAGGCACTGGTTCAACTGAACTAATGCTCGTGATTGAATAATATTACTTTCCACCATTACAGAAGATGGTTGACAAGTGATATGTGGTATAGCAGCCTCAAAAAGTTGAGTCTATTTGGCCTCTTTCGCAGACTCTGCAATCATAGCTTCCCCGGTCCACCCTCTTTGTTGAGTATGTGCTGTAGTGAGCTCTTATTAATGTTAGAGATCAATTTGGTGTGAGTCTCTGTGCATATTGTTGTGTGCTTACTGTAAAGGGTTATTGATAGAGAGTACTTGTTGGTGATAATTATTAGTATACCATCTTGCTTGAAACCGAATTCTGAAGTAACCATCGGAAATTTCAAATGGATAAGCAGATGCCTTCGTTGCGTGTGCCGAGGTCATTAGACACTTCCAGGTTAGTACCACTCCGTAAAAAGGATTTATATAGGTCAACAGGGACTTTTGCCTATAGTTAGTGAGGTCTGGCCCTCATTATAGAAACACCTACTATATATTCCGAATTTGGAGCAATAGAGGTCAAGGTTATATATATTGTATAACACTATAAAGAAAGGTTATTGTGATCTGTCTCTAAACATGGTTAATAGTTAAAAAAAATTGTTCAAAATTACTGAGGTGTTGGGGCATACCATATATAGCTGCTGAAGATGACATAGATTTACTGATGGTTGGGTTTGGATTTTCGTCTCGGTGTTTTGTATAAAAAGGACAAAAGTCTGATAAAGAAACAAGGGGCACCTCCATCTTAAGACAAGAACAGTAGTGAAAACAATGGTCATTTTTATTTTTTGAACTGCAGGATGTTGGATATGATGATTATGGTTGGAGTAAAATGGGTTATGCCTACCATCCCTTTATATAATGGAAAATGGTGTGATATTGTAACATAAGGACTCAAAGCATCGATGACCCACAAGAGAAATAATGGCATCAAAACCCTTAGTTTCCTTGTTTTGATGAGTTGATTACCAAACCAATTGCAAAACTGTAGAATACTTTTTACGTATGGTAGTCAATCTTCCCAAATGCTGCGTTCAGTGCATTGCAAACACGACTTCCTAAGGATAAAGGATATAGCCTATTGTGGTCTCCCAGTATATACTCGATGGTACATGGGAGCACAAGTCCATACTGGCACTTTTCGTATCAAAGAGGAGGAATCACCCAACCTACGATGAAAACGATAGTTACCAGGCTTTACGACGTCGAAATACGTCTCTAGCCTAGACTTCTAAATGTTGTGCATTAGGTTCCAAAGCGTTTTTATGTTCATTTAGGTTTATTTTACAGTTGATCTTTCTTAAGAAGTTTTCCTTTAAGGTTCACTGCATGATGTAGATATACAATTCCTAAATATGCAATCTAAGATGATAAACAATCGTTTACTTTATTTTAGCAACGAAAATCCTAGCTACTAAGGAAAGAGAAGTAAAATTATTTCAACATAGAGCAGGCAACACACACTAAGATGCACTGTGCTTTTGAGTTGAAGCCTACCATCAAGGCTTCATATTGTGTGTAGAAGAAGATAATTCATAATTCCTAGAGCAAACTTTGGTATATAGTGATACAATTTAAGCTCACAATATTTATTTACCAACTGTTAAGAAAAATGGTTAAGCTTGAAAGGATATTAGAGTTATTGGAAAATATAATTATGTTCACTGTGACAGCACAGTCGAAATCAACAAAACCACTATTGTTGACATTCAAACATGTCTGCAAGATACACAAGAAAAGATTGAATTTTTGCAGGTTGAATCACACCTACAACAAGAGGAGTTACAAAAGTATATTCATCATTATGAACTTGTCTCTATTTATAAAATTGAAACAGACTCCCATAAGCAGCAAATCATTAATGTTGCAGTTGATTCACATCCAGTGCCCAGTGAAGCAGCAAAGTCACATAAAGATGCATAAATTCAGTCTTCACTTCCCAAGTTGGACATCAGACCTTGGGAAGAGCTTTTCCATACCAAGCATAGAACAGGTCTTGGATATGACAAGGACGTTTCCTTTCATATTCCAGATTACTCAAAGCCCATTCAGTTTCAGAGTGTTGGATTCCTTCATGACAGTCCACCTTCAGCTGTTCCAAATTCTGCTCCTTTTCAACATCAACCACAACAAGTTATTAAATTCCAACACTGTGATCGAGTTGGCCATATCAAAGATCACTGTTTTGATCTTCATCCATGTAAGCACTGTCATAAAACCAATCATTCTTCAAACATATGCTTCAGAAACAAACCTCCCGCAAGAACAAAAATTCATCTTGGATGGATCACTTCTTGGCAATGGGCATCAACAACCAAGAAGATATTTTAGTCATATGTCCGAACTTGTTCTAGAGTATTGAACAATCTTGCAGTTGAGTTTTCTCCATCATCTCACCTTGTATCTAACAGGGGGGAAATGATGTTCATATACAAGCTTCAAAGTCAGATCAAGCAAGCCTGAGCCACAACCTTCCATACCAGATTCAGAGTTGTTGATAGAGACAAACATGCCCCTGATCATGCCTTCAGTTGGTGATGCCTCTTCAAAGAATTGGGGACACTTCCTCTAGAAGAAGACTTCAGCTTCTTGCAAGTTTTGGAAGAGTTTCAGGAATTTCATTAAGCATTCCAGAGTTGTTGGTCATCCTTAAACAATCACAGGTTGAGACCTCCCTTTTCAGGTTGAGGTTCTCCCTTTTATGTGGGGTGAGACCTCCCTTTCATGGTTGAAGGCTTCCCTCTTCAAAACATTAGGAGCACTTCCTCTAGTAGAAGACCCGAGCTTCATGCATACTTGGAAGAGTTCCGGGAACTGTACTAAGCGTTCTAATGTTGGAGGTCATCCTTAAACCACCTCCCTTTATACCAACATTTCAGAGAGCACTTTCAGCCTAGTGGTGCCATGCATTTTTTGCACATTTTGTATTACAGCTCCCTTCTTAGACTCATACATAACCCTTCGGATTAAGGGGGGAATGTTGGACACCTAATCCTCTAAGGGTTGGCATGGAAGTTGAATAGTCTAAGGAAGTACAAGAGACCTTGGAATACAAACCAAAGGTCATACAAGTGTACTATAAATGTATATCATTGTCAATAATAGACATAATCTCATGCTTATCTTTCCTATTTTGTCTCTGCCATGTGTGTGTTTAACAATATCATTGAAGAAAAGAATGGATTCCTAGGCACATTTGTCATGATATGAAATTAAGGTCCAAATTTTGTAATTTCTTAGAGATCTAAGCACTGTGCTCTTATCCAAAGTTAATACTAATTTAAAAGGGAGTCGAGATACCTATTACAAAGTTCCGGGCACAACTATATGTTGAAATTTCTAACGTGAAGCTACAAACTCTTAAAAGGAGATCACAAAGACCTTAGCATAAGTGCAACCATAATCATCTTGGAGAGGGCCAAATATCCCACTATAGGTTTATGCATCCAAGAAGACCTAAACTGAAATTAGACCCCACTTGGAATATTTCTACAAAAATAATCCAAGAAATACATTCACCTATAAAAGTCTAATTTCATGTGCCAAAAAGATCTCAGTTCATTGCATATGAAAGATCCAAGACCAAATTTCAGTCACCACTCTAATAGTGATATAGAGGTCGAGACACTAAGGATTGATCACATAGGGCTATTATTTTCATACTCGAAGAATTTATTTAGTTAGAATACTTGTCCCTGGTGTGACTAAAATTAGAATGAGGCTAGTGCCACACTACCAAATATTATTTTTTGACCTTGTGTCATTTTTGAGAACTAGTGCATGCCCTATACAACCTAGTAGTGTAGTTTAGGGCTAAAGGCCTTAATTTATAGCCATGAATGATTCCATGGGAAAAAAATCCCACCCTTGGTTCACCAAACCTTAGAATTCATCTTATGTGCCACTTTAGGGACAAATATTTCTTATGGAGGTCCTATGTTATGTTCGAGAATCTAAAATTTTCCCATGAAAACTAAATGCATTGTATAGGTCCTATGATTTTAGGTTTCAGCCCTTAACAATTAACTGGATAAGGATACATATCCTCAATATTTCGAGCTTCATAATGATGTGAATATTCAACTTACTGGATAAATACTCTTTATATAGGTCTTTGTATTGACCAAGGGCCTTAAGCATGGACCATAAGAGTAGTGCATAATGCTAATGGTAATGATAATTCAATTGGACAATGCATTTGATGAGAAAACCAATCCTTAGTGTGCCATACATTAGAATCAATTCAAATCAAACTCATGAGGCAAATATTCCTTCTATATACCTTATGTTATTGTTTAATGCCCAATACGTGGATTAAAAAACTTAAAAGTTGTGTTTAAGACCTAAGCTAGTAGTTTTTACCCCTTGATGATTCCTTGGCCCACAAGAACTGTCATAGTGCACCAAACCTTATAATTAGTAGTGTATGCCACTTATGAAACCAATATTCCTTCCATAAGTTCTATGTCAACATTAAGGTCCCATGATTTTTCCATGGGCCCTTGAAGAGTTGGTATCTATAAGTAGGGATGTCCATATAGATGAAATCTAGGTTTTGTGATAAGTTTGAAATATACAAGGGAAATACATGGATCCTAAATGCAATACAATGGATCTAGTTCTTCTTAAAGAGGAATTTTAGGTAGTTCTTAAAGATTTATTTATTACAAGAATATATAAAAGAGGAACTCGACCTCTTGAAGTTCAAAGAATTAGATGGGGACTATATGGTCTAAGACCCAAAATGACACCAATTGAAAGCTATTGAAATTTTGCATGAAGTGAAAATGTTTGTGATGAAGGCCTTGGTGTGAGCATTGGAAGAAAGTTTTGTAAGAGATAAAGAATATAGTTATTGCAAGTGCTAAAAAATAGTTAAACATGAGAAAGTAAGAAACATTTGGATCATATTTAAGTAGATCCACGTGACTATTGAGAACAACAGGATGATCATATTCTTTTGGATAATATAAGTAATATAAGAGAATCCAAATGAAATATGATAATCTAGGGTAGAGTTGTCACTGATTGGAGGGAAAATTACTTCAAACCTTGTGGAAAATTTTGAAGAGTTTAACTTGCATGAGCACTTGAAGGACCAAAAGAAATGCCATGAATTTATATGGTCCCAAAGAATCCTTTAAATTCCTCAGTGGTTATGCTATATGTGATAGGAAGATATAGAATATTTTAAGTGAAATATATACTTTCAATAGATGTCATTTTATCACCTTGTTGATCTCTTGATGAAGTGAAAGATATTGATGTTTAGAAGCATCCAATTAAAACTAAATTTAAATTAAAAAAAATGGAATAAAATTACTTAAACTTACCAGTTTGGCTCTGTTAACCACTCCTTCACAGTGCAAGTGGTGTCAGCTTATCCTTGGATATATTTGTAAGTGGGGTTGTGTAGCCTGTTGGCGTTATGATACAGGTATGACACAAGCATTTTTCTTGATGGAAACTCACTCAGGTGACAAATCACAATTCAGGCTCTCAGAATGAAGGAAAAAGAGATATACGCAGGTTCCTTTTGACCCAACCGTGTATACATGCGGGTTCGACGACCAAAAGGCGCGTATGCATATACACGCACTTTCATGCAAGGAAAGGAGTGTACATTTGGTTTTGGTCCATGGTATTTGGACCCTAGTATTGTGATCCATGGTATTGGTCCAAGGTATCTTGTTCGACATGTTGACCCCATGTATTTGGTCCAAGGTATTGGTTCTAAGTGGTTTTGGACCATGGTATTGAGTAAGGCCTAAGAATATAAAAGGAGGAGGATATCATTAGGCCAAAAGGTAAGTACAAGTGATGAAGTGATGAAGTGAGAGATCTAGTATGCTGGTTATCAGTTGGTGATGCTTTGCTTAATCTGAACCAAGGGTGCACCTATGCGGTTGATGAAGGTTGATGGACTGGGATCATGAAGAATAAAATGCATTATCATTATATGGTATGATCATGAATAGATCTGAATACTGACGCATGTCTTATCCTTTATATCTTATGTTCTGGGTATATCTGAAGTTGGAAATTGCAGCGAAGGTATAAGTAATTATTTTCAGATCTGTACACGGGTTCCCTTTGGTGAAACAACGTATACATGCTGGTTCGGCACGGCCAAGTAGTGTATACATTATGAGATTTGATATTTGAGGTTGTTGTTGGTTCTAGTGGTTGTTGCAAAGTTCTGGGTTCTGCTCTGTATTCTGGTAACTGTGTTTTAATAACATGGTTTTAGTGATTCAATTGTTGGGTGATTCAAAGATTGATGATGCAGATATAGTTGATGGTTGTTTTGTAGTGGTGATTGTTTTGTATTTATGGATCCAGTCTAAAAATTTATGAAACGTGGTCCCTATAAGAAAAGAGAAGGTAGTAGCCTATTGTAGGCCGACGCCTACGTACTAGTAAACATATTGGCTACTACAAGAGCTAGGGGGTTGTAGCTCCCTTCCAGTAGTAGCTGGAGAATGAGAGAAGGTTGTAGCCTTTTGTAGGTGGGTGCCTGCGTACTGGTATGAGTCTGCGCTAGTGCAAAATTGTAAAAAGAAGTTTCTTATTAAAAGGAGGATAGAGACGCTTGCAGTAGGTGGTTTTCACCCACATTGGGTTTCCACCTTATATCATGGTGTTCATGTGTGCTTCTTATGTGTGATGATATGTTCTATTTTACTGCACCTGTTTATATGGTTAATAATGTTCTGATGCACTCATTAGAGATCAACTAACTGAATCATAAGTTTGCTGGATATATGCTAGTTGCATTAAACACAGTTGTGTATACACACAAGTTTCCTTAACTGAAGTAGTGTATATGCATATAAGTATGGAATTGTAAAAAGGTTATTGATTTGCTAATATTGATTCACCCCCCCGCCAGTATTATTTCCAACAATTGGTATCAAAGTAGGTCCTTCAGAAGAAGCTTGATCGCTTGAAGGAAGATCCATCGGGATGAGTAATCAAGAAAGAGAGGGAGCCATCAGACCACCAATCTTCGATGGGAGCAATTTTATGTATTCGAAGATAAGAACCACCACATATCTACAATTGCTTGGAACAGATATTTGGGAAATCGTGGAAGGAGGATATAACTATCCATCAACAATTCCTATAGATACGGTAGGTAGAAAGCAATATGAACTCAATGCCAAAGCTGTTACTGTCTTATTGGGAAGTTTGTCAAAATCGGAGTTTGTCAAGGTCATGCAGTTCAAATCAGCCAAAGAAATATGGGACAAAATCATTCTAATCTACGAAGGAGATGATAAGGTAAAACGTGCTAAGCTTCAAACTCTCAGAGTTCGGTATGAAACTCTTAAGATGCATAGTAATGAAAGCATAGCTAATTACTTCCTACGTATAGATGAGATTGTCAATTGTATGAAGAATCTGGGTGAAGAAATTAAGGAAGTTGTCTTAGTTGAGAAAGTTTTGAGATCCTTGTCTGCTAAATTTGAATCCAAAGTGTTTTCCATAAAAGAAAAGGAGGATCTACAGAAAATCACTATGACGCAGCTTCACGGAATCTTAACTGCTTTTGAGATGAGAAAAGGAGGACCATCAGATATGAGAGAAGTTGCATTTAAAGTATCAACAAATGAAAAAGAAAAACTCAGTGAATCAGGATACATTTTAGAAGAAGAATATGAGGTAAATTTTTTCAAGAATCTTGAATGGGGATCTAGGAGGTTCAAAGGTAAGCTACCTTTCAAATGTTTTTCGTGTGGTAGAGTTTGTCACTACGCTGCTAGATGCCCTCATAACAAAGGAAAGTTGTCTGAAGAAGGTAATAGAAGTTATTATACTCATGATAAAAGTAATGACTCATCCAATATGATGAAGACATTAGACTTCTCATGGCATATGAAAATAAGGACGTAGAAATAGAAGAATTTACCAGATTAAAAGAACAGCTGGAGACTGTAACCAACGTAAGGGAGCAGCTGCAGGATGTAGTAAAAGATCAGAGCATAAGAATTTAAGGAATTGAATCTAAGATCCTCTCTCTAAAAGAAGATCTTAAAGAATCAAAGAAGCAGAATAAAGAAGCTCTTGAAGAGCAAGAATACGAAGTTCTCAAATTAAGGCAACAAGTGGAAGAAGGAACAAAAGTTGAAGAAAACATAAGGAAGCAATATCTGGAAAAGGAAGAACAACATCAGGGTGAGGTAAATATCTTAAAAGGTAAATTAGAAGAAAAGGATAAACTGTTACGATTTCAAGACAGTAATAAGATTTTGGATGATATTCTTAGTAGTCAAAGATCCCTTCCTATCAAAACTGGTCTTGGTTTTTATGAAACTGTTGAAGGTGAAGCTAGCTCACAAGGTGAGGGAAGGAACTCTAATGCAAAATTTGAAATGATCAACAAGGAGATAAGTTGTCAACCCCGACAACAACCAAGGAAAGAAATTCTTCAAAGAAATTTTTTTGTTCCTAACTGTGGAAGTGATAAACGATTATTTCCTCCGATGATTAATGTTGAATGTTATGAATGTCATAATCTTGGACATGTTGCAGCTAGATGTAGAAGAAGAATGGTTCAAGACTGTCACGCAGAAAGTTCATCACGTTCTAGGTACTTTAAGGGATATTGTTTTGCTTGCAATATATTTGGTCGCAAAGCAATTGATTGCAATAGAAGGAATATGAAACATGTAAGATGTTATGCATGTAACAAGTTTGGACATAAAGTAAGGGAATGCAGAAGCAAAATTCGAACTCCAAAGAAAGAGGATCATACATCATCGCAATTCCAGGTATTGAAGAAAACAAAATTAGAGACAGAAAGATGTGGCACAACTCAGTTAGCTGACATAACAGACACAGGGGAAACTGAAAGCATAAACCTTCAGTATTCCAATTTGAATACGCAGATATTATGAAGATAAGTCGCATATATACGTAAGGTAGAGGCTGCAGAGTCACGTATATGGAGCTCTGAAGAAAAAGCAACAAAACGGACTTAGGAAAAGAAGTCTGATATGGTTTGGTCATGGTATATGATGTTTGACACAGGTTCAGGGGGAGCATGCATTGTTGGCATTATGGTTAGAAGTCTTTGGTGATGATGCTTATTGATACATCTTGCTACTGATTGTTGATTGGCCAAGAGAATGGATTGCAGGTTATAGGTCTGGATGCTAGTGACAGATGTTTATGGTGCAGATCATATATGGTGTACGATAGTTGTTGATGACTATCATGGTCTTGTTTAGATTGCTGGTCATTGTTATCAAAGTCATGTATATCATTTGATGTAAATCTCATAAAAAGACTCACCTTGTAACCCCACTTTGCATGGGAAGGATGATGTAATAATGTCTATTTCAGTCATGTATAAACATTTGGTATATCCCCACTTGGTTGGGTGGATGAGTTAAAATGGTGTATCCCCACTTGATTGGGAGATTGATATATGTATGAGTCATTGGTGATAGGAAGGTCATACTCACTTAGTTGAGTTGTAGAGTCGTGTTATTCTCTTGAAAAATATTTTTGCAGACTCGACATGTGCTTGGGGGGAGCATGGACAGATTGGTACATGTTGGCATGTACAAAGGGGGAGCCCAATCAGAGATTTCAGCATGTACTTAGGGGGAGTATGGACAACATAATGTATATCAATGGAGAGAATATCTTGGTCCGCCCTTTGCCCTTGATGTCAAAGGGGGAGAGTGACTTGGTGTGGTTGTTGCCATCAAGTCCAAAGGGGGAGATTGTTGGCATTATGATACAAGTATGGCACAAGTGTTGTCCTTGATGTCAACTCACTCAGGTGATAGATCACAGTTCAGGCTCTCAGAATGAAGGAAAAAGATATATATGTAGGTTCCCTTTGACCCAGTCACGTATACACGCGGGTTCGATGACCAAAAGGCACGTATACGTATACAGGCACTTTCATGCAAGGAAAGGCATGTACATTTGGTTTTGGTCCATGGTGTTTGGACCCTGGTATTGTGATCCATGGTATTGGTCCAAGATATCTTGTCCGACGTGTTGATCCCAGGTATTTGGTCCAAGGTATTGGTTCTAAGTGGTTTTGGACCATGGTATTGAGTAAGGCCTAAGACTATAAAAGGAGGAGGAGATCATTAGGCGAAAAGGTAAGTACAAGTGATGAATATCTGATGAAGTGAGAGATATAGTATGCTGGTTATGGGTTGGTGATGCTTTGCTTGATCTGAACCAAGGGTGAACCTATGCGGCTGATGAAGGTTGAGGGACGGGGATCATGAAGACTAAAATGCATTATCATTATATGGTATGATCCTGAATAGATCTGAATACTGACACATGTCTTATCCTTTATATCTTATGTTTTGGGTATATCTAAAGTTGGAAATTGCAGTGAAGGTATAAGTAATGATTTTCAGATCTGTACACGAGTTCCCTTTGGTGAAACAACATATACACGTTGGTTCAACACGGCCAAGTAGCGTATACATTATGAGATTTGATATTTGAGGTTGTTGTTGGTTCTAGTGGTTGTTGCAGAGTTCTAGTTTCTGCTCTATGTTCTGGTAACTATGTTTTAATAACAGGGTTTCAGTGATTCAATTGTTGGGTGATTCAGAGATTGATGATGAAGATATAGTTGATGGTTGTATTGTAGTGGTGATTTTTTTGTATTGATGGATCCAGTCTGAAAATTTATGAAATGTGGTCCCTGGAAGAAAAGAGAAGGTAGTAGCCTACTGTAGGTCGGCGCCTACATACTAGTAAACATATTGGCTAGTATAAGAGCTAGGGGTTGTAGCTCCCTTCCAGTAGTAGCTGGAGAACAAGAGAAGGTTGTAGCTTTTTGCAGGTGGGTGCATGCGTACTGGTATGAGTCTGTACCAGTGCAAAATTATAAAAAGAAGTTTCTTATTAAAAGGAAGATAGAGACGATTGCAGCAGGTGGTTTTCACCCACATTGGGTTTCCACCTTATATAATGGTGTTCATGTGTGCTTCTTATGTGTGATGATCTGTTCTGTTTTACTGCACCTGTTTATATGGTTAATAATGTTCTGATGAACTCATTAAATATCAATTAACTGAATCATAATTTTGCTGGATATACGCTAGTTGCATTAAACACAGTTGCATATACACGCGGGTTTCCTTAACTGAAGTAGCGTATATGAATCTAAGTATGGAATTGTAAAAAGGTTATTGGGTGGTGGTTCAACTACAAAACATCCAAGCAAGGAAATATTTTTGCACCATCAAATAAGGCAAACCTCTCTAGACTTGTGACCAAGATAAAAATGTCGATATGAAACCTCCTTAAGAATTCAGTTCTGAAAATTTTCTAAAAACCCCAGTGAAGCCTCTCCTAATAGAACTTTAGATGTGATGGGCACCGAAAAATATGGTCATGAGAATTTCCTAAAAACCCCAGTGAAGCCTCTCCAAATAGAACTTGAGATGAAGCCAGTGTCTGAAACTATGGTCATCATGTGTGCGATAAACTTGAGCCAACCCAGGGTCAGGTCAAATCGCCTATGGTAACAACTCCCAACATTAAAACATACCTTTAAGGCCCACAAACTATAAGAGAAAACCCCTTTATTCATGATATGCTGGAAGGACCAAGGAACAACTTGATCAATGCTGCTCATGTATTTCTTCTGGTGTTGTCTTCTCAAGATTTTGATGAGCGAGATCCTGTTCGAGAGCGAGATATAGATTCAGATCTTCTAGAGCCAGAGCGTGACATAAGAGGGAATGAATGGTTTCAATAATGATTTTTGTTTTTAATTTGTATTTGGTTTTTGGTTTTTGTTTTTATCTTTTAATTATTATAATTAATAACAATAATAATTTAAAATTTAATAATAATAATAATTATTTATATTTATTTATTGTTAATTTTATATTTAATTTAGCTAAGCCATAGCGTAATGAATCGACAAACTTGCCCAAAAAGTTTGGTTTTACCGGCACGATGATACTACTAACTAATGAGACTACTATAGTAATGGAATAGGTTCAATTTACTCCCAATATAAGGTTGTAATCCAATGGTGAATCCATGATTTATACTTCTACGTTGATAGATTTGCCTCCTAACTCAAAGGGAAACAATGATATGACTTCGTTTGGTCAAAATAAATGGCTATCAGATGCTTGCAACATGGTGCATGAGGAAACCAAAGAGGGAGAATACAAATCTTTCCAATAAGATGAATACATGACACAAATCGAGGCTCATTCATCATCCACACAACAATAAATGTTTATTCCATGCAACTTAACTTGAATTTGAAAATACACTTGATGAGGAATCCTAGGTCTTTCTTGGTCCAAGTTGAAGGAAATGTGTCAAGTATGTCAACATCACTAATTGCATTCAAGAATGCCTTCCTTTTTAAAAGGAAATTTTGGAGGACTTCTTCAAAATACATGTCGGACACATGGAACAGGGTCACCATGTGGCTTCTCTATGTGGAGAGGGAACTAGTTTGTGAAGTCAATGGATTATTCGTAATAGGAATCTTTTTTAATGCATCGTAGTTGCAAGCTTGAGTTTACGAATCAATGTCTTTGCCACATAAATAAATAAATGCACTTGAAGTAGAACCCCCATTTTGAGAGATTTCTACATTTCACCCTTGCGGGGGGTGGGGGATTAGCCACCATAAGTTTTTGTTGTAGCGGAGTAAACAATTTTTTTAGAATAGTAGGTTCATGTGATGTGGAACCTCGTTGAGCTAAGCACTTTTGTATGTCATCAATGAGTGAAAAATGGTGGGTGAGATGACCCCCTTCATGTATTTTACTAGTAAAATGGATTATCTTCTTATGACCAATATCTATAGTAGCAATAGTCATGTTTTGAATGGTCCCTTTCCCAACAACATTTTTCTTCTTTCAATTATTTTTATTTTTACCCCCTACTAATTGTTGTTACCAACTGGTGTGACCTACACCATTTTAACATGGAAAGTCTTTTTGTGGGTACATATATTGTGCTTAGTGCCTCTTAAGTTTATACGTCCTTGGGTTGATAAATTGAAGTAGAAGTTAGGGTTTTAGTATTCTTGTTGATAATTCAGTCTCAAGAACCATCGATAATTCATTGAACCAACACATATGATCATTTTAGCTTAAAATTCACATCCAGGAGGGATATAACCACCATGAATAGGTTAGTTATGAACCAAGAATAGGTCTCAAGGTCGAACATGGTAAGCACCCAATAACATGGATATTTTTGATAGATAATTTCATCTCCTTGACATTTATGTTATAATTTTATCATTTTTTGTCGAATTATTTGTGTGAATCGTCTTCGAGTCTTCAAAACCTCCCATACTTTCAACACATGTATCTACTATAACCATGTCAAATTTCAATGCATACAAGCACAGACTAAAAAAATTCTAACGTTGGCCCCTTTCATAGGTCACTCTGTGTGGGGTCAATTTATTAAAGCATAATTTCAACTAATTGGTAAATGTTAAGTGGTGGATTGGTAAATGTTATGTTCATTTCTTCAATAGTGTGCAGATAAATTAATTCTTTTTCACCATCCAAATCACATACTATAAACTAAATATTTTGTCTGCTACTTGTCCACACTTTTATCATTCCATCTAAAATTTCGATGATATTTCTCTTTAATATTTTTGATTACACGCACAATTATTCATTTGGTTGATGATAAATTTTACCATACAAAATTTGATAGGAAAAATATTAATTACATCGTACATGGTCTATATTGGAATTGGGCTTGAGGAATTTTGATTTTTATATAAATGAGTGGACAAGATTTGATTTCAAGGGAATATTCTTTGTCTAATACATCATCCAAAGGATGATATGAAAAGTATTTGAACAATTTTTATCGTTTTTTTGTTGAATTCTTTGTGTGAGTCGTATTTGAGTCTTCAAAACCTCCCATACTGTCTACACATGTATCTAACATAACCATGTCAAATTTCAATGTATACAAGCACAAAAAAAAAAATCAATGTTGGCCCTTTTCATAGGTCACTTTGTGTGGGGTCATTTAATTAAAGCAAAAGTTCAACTAATTGGTAAATGTTAAGTGGTGGATTGGTACTTATGGGTAGGCCCAGAACAAGTAACAATAAGCTTAACATCAATGATAAATTGTTTACTATCTAGCCATCATTTTTACAATCATGAGGACTCATATATTTAAATATTGGAAGTACGAGCATAAGAGACATATAAAAATTATTTGTGATTCATTGAGGCATCATTCCTTTTCATATAAATGATGTTGACGATGACGAAGATGATGATGATGATGACAATGATGACGAAGATGATAACAATGATGATGATGATGATGATTATGATGATGATGATGATGATGATGACGACGACAACGATGATGATGTGGATGAAAAATATGACAATGATGATGATGATGATGATGATATTGATGAAAATGATGACAATGAAGATGGTGATGATGATAATGTTGATTATGCCGATGATGACAAACATGATGATGAAGGGTAAGAATTTCTCTCAAATGGAAGGGTAAGGTGTTTTATCAACCTCTAGACTATGAACTACATTATAAGCCCACAACTGGTAAATGGTAATAAATAATTTCATCTCCTTGACATTTATATATGTTATCAATTTTTCATTTGATGGTCAAATTATTTTTGTGAGTTGTATTTGAGTCTCAAATCCATCCCATATCATCAATGCATGCATCTACCATAACCATGTCAAATTTCAGTGCGTACAAGCACAAAATGGAATTTTTTTAATGTTGACCCCATTCTCAAGTCACATCATGACTAGCTTAAGAGACTCCTCTAGGCCTATGTAAATCGATTTGCTAAAACTTGTAAAGAATAGATTGTGCAAAATAATAAATTATACAATCAACTGATAACACTTTCATATGATGATGATGACAATAATAATAATGGTGACACCATGGTAGTAGAGAAATAAATATATTCGTAAACGCTAATCATTATCTCATCAATAACAACACAATATTATCATTTGTTAGTACCGTGCTACATAATCAATCAATTATAAATCGATTTTTAACACCTAAACATTAGTTTAGTAAATTTTCTAAAAATCATTGTGAGACACACCTGTGGGAACTCTATTGTTACTTGCCATTATATATAAGATCCCACAATTTATAGAGGCTCAACATGATGAAAAACATTTTTGAGATATCTGATGCCCTAGCCGTTGTACCAAGTTGGGAACCTAGAAGGTCCTCCTTAAACTTAGGGGATTATGTGAAGGTTTTGGATCATTACATTTGTGAAAGATATCATCCTAGAAACCTTTTCTCTTGCTAGCTTGACCTTGGGAATACCTACCACGTGACTTGTATCTGAACCCTAGGTATCATGTAGCTTAAATATCAAGGGGCGTTTCATGGAAATCTTGGAAGCTTATTCCCAGGGCTTGAGCCTTTAGTGTATCTTTCCACTGAATGAACTATCCTTTCCCTAATTTAAAACTTTTCCAAGACTCACCTACCACAAGTAGGGAATATTGGGACTCCTCTCATAAGTGGAAATAGGGAATATTGGGACCTCTCTTATCAGTGAAAATCCAAGAGGAGAAGGGGACTTAGGCTGTGGTGACAATGGGCCTTAGTCCCAAATTGTTGTTGTGCATCCAAACCTTGGCTTACTCCCTAGGCCTGCTTGTTTTTGCAACAATAGGCCCCATTCACAGGTCACTATATGCAGGGTCAAATCATAATTTCTATTAATAATTAGTAAATGGAAAACCTTGGAAATTATTAGACGAACCAAATTCAAAATTGAAAATAATGGTATAAATGTAAATGAGATTCTCTTCATTTCAAGAATAACATATTCTCTACTGAAAAAGGATAACCACGTGAAGGTGGAAGCTCATATGGCCCCTTCCCCCCTCTCACATAAATCTTGATTCCCCATTACCCAATCTATCTACTATTATATATTTGAAAGAAACACAATAACATTCAAACATAAAAATTAGGAAAATAAAAATTTAAGGTGAACAAAGAGAACAAACCAACTGAAAATATATAAATACATAACTCATAATTTTCAAAATTTTGATATCATTGATATTCTTCCTCATCCAACTCATCATCTGTATCATCTAGTTCATAATTCATTTTCAAAGGATTCGCCATATTGACATCATCATCTAGAACACGCTCTTCTACATTTGGTTCAACTTCTTCAAGTTTTTCGTTCGACACAACGTCAATATCATACAGTTCATATAAGTTCACATTGTCTTGATTAACATATATTCCTTGAACTTCTTTGACATCTTTGTCTGAAACTGCATGAACCCCCTGCTCCTCTATGCCATCTTCTTCTTCAATTTCATCTTCTTCCGCTACATTATACTTTACGAGCCGTGCTCTGGGATCATATCTAACAACATATGACCAACACACTTTACTTGGAACATCTACGTAAAATTTATGTTCACATTGGCTTGGAAGAACATATGGATATAATCTTGGCTCAACATTCCTTGTATCAACCATCGTAAATCCATTAGCCGTGCTCAATAATAATTTTATCAGGGTCACGTTCATGGATTCATATCCTGAACCATTTGACATCGAACACAACTAACTTGGAGGACTTGAAGTCACATTCAAGTAAGTCATGCAGATACCCATAGTATCAATTTTCAGAGACTTCAAGATGTCTATGACCTCTAGAGGCAACATTGATAACCTGAAAAATTGCAATTATCCCACTATCAAAAGTTTTAATATTTTCATCCAACCTTTTGATGCGAAATTTGTTGCCATTGCACCAACTTTTTTGTGGTGTTTCAACTGCAATATGTCAAATACATAGAATATGAATTGTCAATTGATAAGAATATTTATACTTGGAAATTTTACAAATTAAGAAAAAAACACGCCATATGCATTGATATAATGGTAAAAAAAAATTAGTATGGGTGAATATGCTTGCTAGATAATATTTTAAACCATATGCTAAATCCATTTCCCTGTGTGTAAGATTGGTATCTTCACTATGTTGAGATTAATTGACCAATGTGGACACACCATACCATGATAACCTACCATTATTAGCTTGTTTGCATCGCTCAATCCATACCTTCATTCAATCAAGATTGTATGCAATGTATAAATGTATTGCATCCAACTCTCGACCGACTGTATTGAAATAAAACAATTTACACACACAAATACCATGTTACCATGTTATACCTTCATAATAATGGATTATGCAGGAAGACTAAAAATTAAATAAGTACGATTTACGTAAAAACAAAAAATTTAAATGTACTATAAATATTCACTACCTACTAACATCTCACTTTCATCATTCTACCTTTCACCAATAGGTGCTCCCCTTCAAATTTGGTCATAGATTTGACATCCCAAATGCGTTCCAATACATTAATACATTTTCCTGTTGTAGGACTATATTGACGAATATAAACCATCATTTTATATACCATATATCCCTCTACCATAGAACCTCAAGACGTGCTCTTTGTCTGACCAAAGCCTTCAGTGATTTCAAGTTCCTTTGAACAATCCACATTGATCTTGTGTGTATAGGTACACACTTTTCAATCTCCTCGACTTAGTGTATGAGGTAGTGTTCTTGTGCATTGAAAAATGACGGAGGTAGATACTTTTTCATTTCACACATTGGACGAGGAATTTGTTTCCTCCAATACTTTATATCTTCTTTATCGATTTATTTAGATGAGAACCATCTACAAATGAAGCAATCAAATCACCAGTTTCAACAAAAAAGTATATAGTACATGATGACAAATAAAACACATACAATCAAATATAAGTTGTACAACAACTTATTGAACAAATTACTCTTTGCACATAAATACCACTTACCTCATGTATTTTCCAAGATCATATATAACTTGTTTGAAATTGTTGTCAAAGCCTTATGGGAGAGATAGGGGTAGAACATAATGTAACAAAAATAATGATCGATTGTTCTTTATTCCCAAATTAGTAGAAAAATAAACACTAATTAACAATATGTTTCAACAATGTATAAATATATACACCAAAATAATTACCTTAATGAACATATGCCAATCATGAGTTTCTACCCTGCCTAATTCACCTTTCTTTGCTAGGATATTCTTTATGTTTGAAGAAAATCCAGTTGGAAATTTAATTTTTTCAATAAGCTCTTTAGCATCCTTGCTTTGTTGCTCTATCAATAACCATGAAAGGGTGCTTATATATTTGTCATCTCCATCACTGTTTGAATGATTCACACTTTGCAGTTCACGATTGGCCATCTTAATGCCATTACAAATCTTGACAATTTTTTCGTTATCTCTCCTTCCATCTAAGATTTTCCATAAGGTCTATGTTAAATTATTCATTATGTGCATTGTATCAAAAAAATGAACAATTTCTAGGTGCTCATAGTATGTGAGTCTATTGAATTACATGAGATAACTTTTAATTCCTCATATAAGTGCACTATTATTAACTCCTTGATGACCTACAATGTGAATCATAGTTAAATATATTATAACAACGATATAACCTGTCAATTACTACAATGAAGAAAATTCCATAAAAATATAAAATAATCCAAACATATCATGTATATTGATACATAGATAATTCGATCCATACCTTGAGAGACTATTATATTGAAACTTCCATGCACGAGGTATCATTCTATGTGGTCTTAATCTAGTCTCTTCTTTCCATTGAAACAATGTTTTTCGGTACTTCGGTACATATGGTTCTTAGAAAGGAAGTGCCTATACTCATCAAACACCTCATTTCCTAAGATTATTGAGCGACAATATTTAATCTTAGGACCACAATATGGACAAGAAAATTTACCCTTTGTTAGAAGACTTGCAAGAGATGGAATATTTTTTATATCAATTATTTTAAGTATGTACAATGAAGGAACTATTTAAAAAACATACATGAAATGAACTTCATAAAATTAAACACTATTAAAGTACAGGGTAACGTTATAATAGACCACATAAATGTGTTAGACCTAAGGCATTGTGATTTCTCAATACAAGTATTGCATGGAATTAAAATTCATTTTGTGCATCTACTGGTCTAGAGATATCATACATAGTGACACTATTCCATAACTCCATTAACTCATCGATAAGAGGCTCGATATAAACATTCGTATCTTTGACCTGGTACTTACGTAATTTTATATTTTTGGTGTGGTTCATAGACACCTTGGTCATTGGGTGGCCCCTACATCCATGGAAATATTTGGGTTGATCGACCCCGAAGGGAATCAAGCCCTGCGGCCAATAACTAGGCCTAACCCCAAGGGCTTCGGGGAGAATTGACCCTGTGACCTCCCAAATGGCGAGGCACGGATTTGACTGGTTGAGCTAACCCTTGGGGCTACCTGGTACTTACCTAATTGATTGAACACATAGTACATAATTACTACATATATGAGTAAATAAAAAAAATATAATACATAATTATAAGACATAACTGGACATATATGAGTAAACAAAAAAATATAAGGCATAATCATGAAAAAAACAAGACAAATGAGATGTTATTGTGTTAGAACATTATTCTAAGCAAACTAATACGTGGAACAATAATTGTCAACATTATGTGCTCCCTCTTTATTGACATCCACGGAGGAATGTTATTGTTGATAACAATAACGAGCCACACCAGGTAAGTAGATATGGGCTCTCCAAATGGATTAGCACTGCCAACTGCTAATGAAAGCTTAAGATTATGAGTTTCTTCTTTAAAACTTGGCCACCTTTCCTCTATATTCCTAAATGCATATCCATCTATAGGAATTCGAATAACACCATCTTCACTTCTATTCGTTGCATGGTAATCCATAATTTGTTCTTTGTTTTTGCACCTGAACGATTGTCACAGATGTGGAATTATGAGAATATAATGAAGAACCTTGAAAGGCACCTTTTTTGTTACTTTATCGGTATGATATCTACTCTCATCACACTTTGGGAATTTGTATTTTGACGCATGTTCTTTATATTAGATAATATCATCATTAGGACATGCATGAATAACTTGATACTCAATTCCAATATATTTCATAATGGCATGTAAATTTCAGTAGATACAAGGTAAAACATTTGACAATGGCAAAAAAAATTCACCTACTAATATACAACATAAAAAAGGTAGTACTGGTTAATGTACTAAAAAATATAATTGTACATATGGCATCCAAATGTTACAAATTAATTAAATGATGATCAATGTACTAACATTAAAAACAAAGGAAAAGATAATTTCTTTATCATGTATATAATACTAAATGTCACAAAGTATATTACATACCTTAGGAGCTATGTCACACGTGTTTGAAAAACCATTCACCACCTTTAAGTTGACCAACAACAATACAAAAAAGAGAAGAGATGTTTCTGAGCCTTCATAAAGAGGTTTAATTTTCCTCTCAGGTACATGTTTATCAAACGCATGACCATCATACTGGTTGCCATCATCATCCATTCAAACATTATTAAATGTTTCCTGGATCAATCTATTTGTCCCATCTTCTTCAACTATGTTATAATCATCATTGTCTTCTTCCATAGGATCATTAGCTTGATTTTCAATATTTTCTCCATGTTATTGAACATGCACTTGTACTACAACCACATCTGTCATCTTCCTTGTCAAGCAATTCCCTAGGGGTCCCATACTATACAATTACAATCAATAAAGTAATATTATTATATATATAATGTTTAAACATCGATACAAACATTTACAAATATAATATATAAGGAAAACCAAGGCAACAAAGAAAAAGACAAAGACAAAGACAACTTAGGTGAGACTAAGAAACAAAGACACAAAATCAATGATGATAATTGTGAAATTTATTAAGATATTTAAGAATATGCTGAAAAAAATCTAAGAAGTTACTTTTCTTGACATGTAGGAAGTGAGGCACTTTTTGAGATATAGTCACAACCATAATTAAAAAACATATTGATCTTATTTTGCATTCATCATTATAATGTCATATTCTTTCTTGATTTCGCTTAGAGGCCAAAAGTTTTAAGAGGATGGGTGAGCAACCATGAGGTTAGGTGAGAGCAAGGAACAAATACAACAAATCAATGTGATCATGAAGCTTGTGCAATTTATAAAGATGTTTAAGATTATGCTGAATTTTTTTAGGAACAATCACTTGACAATCATCAAACCCTTTACATTCCATCACTTTTACAAATGTACTCAAAGTTTTCATCATATGTTTTCACTTATAAAATTTGAAATCAATAACCTATGTAAGAAAATTAGATGGATCCCCTTTTTTCTTTAGGCAAGTGGTAGGGAGCCCACTAAAGACATTTTTTTTATGGGAAAGCCTTTTTTACTAAGGCACAACGTCAAATATCTCTCCTTCTACACAAAATGGGGTATTCTTTCTTTTTGACTACTTATTTGATTTGACCAAAATTCCAAAAACTCACTCCTTTGTACTTAGTGGTAAGTGAATGATATAGAATAAAAAAATTGTGCCTACTTCAAAGGACATTCAAGATGGAATGTTCTATCTTGCATGAGTGATAATAAGTAAGACATTTGGAAAAAATAACCATTGATGATTTATCAAACATGTGATTAATCTACCCTTTTCCTAGAACTATTATAGCTTTGATATTACTTGAAGTTTTCTCACAATTTATAACAAATGAGACCCTTTATTTATAACAAAAAGAGACTTTATATAGAGAATTCTTCACTCTATATCACTTGGGCTTAAAAAGTTCATTGTCACCTAAAACATTTTGAAACACCAAGTGCAATGCTTGTTTCCCATGCTATTTTCCTTAAAAAATGAGAAAGAGTCTCTTTGATGAGTGAAATAGATTGTGGTTAGGAACATAACATCTCAATAAATTGCAGTTTATAAATTTAAACTTTTTAATAGATTAAGTAAAAAAAATCATAAAAATGGTTTTTTTATTAATTATAATCTTACCTAAATTAATAAAATGGACTCCTTTTATCTTTATCCAATCATATTTCTTTATAATAATTTTTTTTTCTCGGCAAATGCTAATTCTATTAACTATAAAACAAAGTAAAAATAAAAGGGGTCGAGGCATCGGGAATCATCCTCCGAGAGCACTCAAAACATCAGAAACTGTCCCTTGTGAGGGAAAACCATATACATAAGTAAGAGAGCAGATATAGCCACCAGGAATTAACCAAGAGAACATGAAGAAGAGGTGATAACCGTCTGTCTAGAGCACATGCCCAGAACGCGAGACCATGACATTGCTCAAAATTCCAGAAGATCTTTACATTGCTGCGCATCATGGAGAAAAATAAGACCACCTGTCTGAAGAGGCCGAACCAGAACTGCGTCCAAAACCGCTTGAGCTTGATCATATTAGTCATCCGCAATACCAAAAAGGAATGGGCCCAGATGGCCTCAAAATGCTGTGTCCTCACTCTGAGGTTCCTCCACCACCGGACAGGCGTTATCCTCCCATGCATCCTCATGTCCATTCTTTATAATAATTTTATTTTTAATCAAATTTTTATTTAGTTAATTTGTTATCGATATTGATATTTTAATATTTTGTCTTATAAAATTTTATTACAATATATTATATAATTATTTCCTTCTTTCATATAAAAATGTATTCATTATGTCCATATTTTAAATTATGTGGATAATATACTTTAAAAACTTATTAATAATGCTCCATAAAACCAATTAACCTTTAAATCCTCTAGGTCCTAATTACCCCCCTAAACATACATTAACCCCCTAACACCTTAATCCAATTCCCCTAACCCCTTAAACCCCTAACTCCTAAGCCCTTAACCCCTAATCCCTAAATACTTAAACAATAACCCCTTATCCCTAAGGCCATAAACTAAGTAACCCCTAACTCGACCTAACCCCTTAATCGACCCTAACAAAAATAATCAAATAATATTTCTCCAATCAAGATGTCAACATAGATCAAATACCTCCCAAAAGAATATAAAATATATTTACAATACAAAGACAATACAATTTACAATATAAAATATTATATACATATAAGCATTTACATAAACAATCTACAATACAAAGACGTATAATAAATAACTTACTAATGGATGATATTCATGCCCACCTTCAACATGTCCATGTGTTTTACAATGCCTTCTAGCTTTTGTTATTAGGAGTCTCCTTACATTCAATCCCTTTCATTTTTTTTACAAGGGCAACAACATTTTTGATCCTCCGAAGCCTCCAATGTCGATCTCACGTATACTTAGCCTCCTTGAGGAATGTTATGTGACATTTTTTGTCACCAAAGTTTCAGTGATGTTTTTGTTCAAAAATTAATATATTAATAATATTATATATAATTATAATATTAATATTATAGTTATTATAATTAGTTAAACTCAACATAAAGAGGTCCTATATTAGATGTTGTCAACGGAAAAATCCATTAATGGTGGAATTGGCCATTATATAATGGTTCATTGTCATTTGTCAAATATTGGAAAACACTTATTGTTTGTAAATTTTCGAGTCCAAAGCAAAACCCATCATCAGGATAAATTTGATGATATAAAGGATAGGTAAATAGGAATAAATAAATAACTAATCACTACAAATTTAGAGGAATGATAAGTCAACCATCCTTCTCTCAATCTTGATTCTTAATTTTTTGAGAATACAAATCTCATTCCAAGTACCCCCCTGTGTAGAGTAACAATTCTTGTTTATAAATTTATGTGGTGATTTGAATTTGAGAAATATGTTTTTGGAGTTTTACCCACATTTGTCGTTTTAATTCGATGTTTTGAGTCCATACTAGGACCCATGATCAGGAGAAATTTGATGAGAGAAAGGATAGGTGAAGAGGAACAAATAAATAGATCATCTCTACAAATTTTGAGGAAAGATAAGTCAACCATCCTTCTCTCAATCTTGATTCTTAGTTTTTCAAGAAGACAAATCTCATTCCAAGTATCCCCTCCGTGTAGGGTAACAATTCTTGTTTGTAAATTTATGTGGTGATTTTAATTTGAGAAATAGATTTTTAGATATTAAACCATTGTTGTCATTTTAGTTCAATGTTTCAAGTTCAGACTAGGACCCATCATGAGGAGAAATTTGATACTTGGAATGATATCTAACTTCTCGAAAAACTAAGAATCAATATTGAGAGAAGGATCAGTGAATTATCTTTCCTATATTTTTTTATATACTAGCTATTTATTTATTCCTCTTCACCTATCCTTTCTCTCATCAAATTTTGACCACTCTCCTATTTTATTGGAGATTAAAGATCATGATCCAAATCTTGGAATCCCATTTAAATTAAATTATTCATGGATAAAAGAGGAAGAGTTTGTCAACTTGATCAAAGATGGTTGGATCCCCTATGATCCACAAAATGGTCACGCAACTACTCAAGAATTTGAAGAAAACTTAAAGTGGGTTAAGAGTAAGGCCATGGATTGGGTGAAGATCAAACACAAGAAAGAAGAGGAGGAACTTATGGACATTCAGAGGGATATTCTTGTTGTTTGTGATTATGATGATGTGGGGTTCCTGAATCCAAAATCCAGGGAGGATTTAGTTCGCTTGGAATCATGAAGAAAGGACATCCTTGAGGCGCAAGAGGCATCTTGGAGATCGAAAAGTAGATCCCTTTGGCTTGAAGGAGGGGATGTGAATTGGAAAATTGTTTCAAGATTATGCAAAGGGAAGGAAGACGGGTAATACAATCTAGAATTTAAAGGACCGGGATGGTAGGGAGGTCTCGAATTTTGAGGGACTTTCCTCCTTAGCAAGAGATCATTTTTAGAATTTGTTTTAGGAGAGTGCAAGGGATAATATAATTCAAGTCATATGGGTGGCACAACTATTTCCTAGATTTATGGAAGATGAAGATTATAGAGAGTTGATGGAAGAGGTCTCTAAAGAGGAGGCAACGATTGTTTTGGTTAGATTTTAGAAAGATAAAAGCCCATGGCTTGATGGGTAGGGGGTTTATTTTTTTGAGGATTTTTTTCGATATTATTGGTAAGGATCTGTTGGAAGTGGTAAATGAATTTAGAAGGGAAGGTTCAACACTGCCTTCATATCCCTTATCCCCAAAGATGATAAGCCTCCCTCCTTTGAAGACTTTCATCCTGTCTCTTTGTGTAATTATGTCTACAAGGTCATCTCCAAGATCCTTGCAAGAAAACTTAAGCCTATTCTATCAAGAGCCATATGAAAAGAGAAATTTGGGTTTCTAGAAGGTAGATAGATCCATGAAGTCATTGGGGTGGCACAAGAAGGCCTTCAGGGTATCAAAACCCTTAGATTAAATGGTTCCATTATAAAAATTGATCTATCTAAAGCATATGATCATGTTAGCTGGATGTATATTAGATTACTTTTGACTCACCTAGGTTTTTGTATTTAATTTATCAATTGGGTTATGGGATGCTTAGGATCACACTCTTTTGTTTTATTAATAAAGGGATCTGCATCCCCCTTTTTCAATGCACAAAGGGGCCTCAGGCAAGGTTGCACCGTATCCCAATTATTGTTTCTATTAGTTGTTGAATGTCTTAGTTGTTTGATTGAGGATGTTAAACACCAAGGGGTTTTCTAAGGTGTAGTTATCTCAAATTCTCTTGTTATTACACATTTATTTTTCGTAGATGAAATTCTAATTTTTTGTGATGGCTCTATTCGAGATGTGGCTAATTTAGTTGAGATTATTTCCCTGTTTGAGAAAGCTACTAGGAAGGTTGTAAATTTACAAAAAACTTCTATATATTCTCAAAATTTGGAAGAGTTTGAACTTAAAAATCTCAGGGCGGTTTTTCTATTTCAAATGTCAGAGATGGAGGAGGGGTTAAATTATATGGGTTTTCATTTGAAACCAATTTGTTACAAGAAGGAATATTGGATGTGGTTAATCACTAAAATTCAGAAAGAATTAAAAGGATGGTGTTTCAGGTGGTTGTCAAGAACAAGGATGTTGGTTTTAGTGAAATCAATGCTCAAAGTTATTCATGTGTTCTGGATGTATACGAATTGGATTCCTCGGGGAATTCTAGAAAACTTTAGATAGATATGCTTCAAATTTTTGTGGGCGGGATCTCATGATAATTTTTTCATCCCTTGGGAAAAGTGGAATTGTGTTGCTCTACCTAAATTAGCTTAGACATGGGGTCTAAAAAATAATTTTATGTTCTATAAGGCTCTTGCAACAAAATGTTGGTGGAGGATTTTGTCCGCCCATGGTCTATGGACCTTGGTTGTTTTTCAATCATATATCCATCCCTACTCGTTAAAGGACTAGATCGAGATGAGTTAAAAACCGTGTTCCAATATCTCTGACATTTGGCATGCAATGCTAAATTATTTTGATGTTATTGCTTTGTTCTTGGCTTGGAAGGTTGGAAATGGGTTGAAAGTGAGATCGGGCCAAGATCCTTGGCCTAGTTGTGGTCTAAGCCATTGACTTCCTCAATACCTTATTGACATGCTCAAAGACAGTTGTATCTCCTGGCTTTCCCATATTATAAATCCAACCCATACTAATATTTTGCGTCAGGGGGGGCTTTCGATGAAATATTTGTAGATTTCTCAAGAATCCCATGAAGATGGTGGGGTTTCTTGGAGGCCCTAGTTACTGGTCACACCATAATTACTCAGGTGGAGAATGAGTTTGTCTGGGCTCACTCTTAGACAAGCATATAGACTCTTATGTTGGGGTATATTCATTTGAATTTGGTGACTAAGGATGGAGAGGAGGAGTGGTGGTGGAAAGGTGTATGGAAGACAAAAAGTCTGACAAAGTCTCATCTTTTTATGTGGTGTATTTTGGCTAAAAATGTCCTTATTTAGGAAAATTTTCAGAAATGACAAAAAATAGGTCCTGGATGGTACCATCTATGTAAATAAAATGGTGAGTCCATTGATATTTTTTTTGTTGAATACCCTTTCTTTTTTCAAGTCTAGTATATGTGTTTCTTGACCATTGGATAAGATTGTGTATGCAAGGGCCATCAATTGAGGAGCAATGGCACTTAAGGTTACAAAACATGAATACACAAATTTATATGGCTTTGCCTCTGATCATTTGTTGGGGTGTTTGGATGGCGCAAAATAAATCATTTTTCCAAAATAAGTCTTCCATCTAAGACTAGGTGGCAGTGGAAGTATTGGTTATTCTGTCACATTTTCCTTAGCCCGTGGCTACCCTTCGGTTCATAAATGTAACTCCCAAAAATCCTGATAAGTCTCACATGTGGGGCTACTTTGATGTGCTAAACAAGGCGATGATCACTTATGTGGATGTGGTTTCATATTACATCTATCTAAAGTTACAACAAAACTTCAAAATATGTATGGGGTTAGGGAGGGGAACAAACAATTTGGCCGAACTGTTATCTTGTCACTCTTTATTGGCTTTTTCTAGCGAAAAGGGATGTGATCATATGCAAGTGTTTGGTGATATTTATTGGTAATTAACTGGGTTAATGAGATACAACAATGTCACAGTACTAATCTTGTTCATGTTCTAGAGGATTTACAAAGAATCAAGCTAACTTATTCATATTTTTCATGCATTAATATTTACAATGAAAAAATTAGGGAAGCATATATTATTTCTAAGGAAGGCCTTCAACCGTCTTGGGGCTTATGGCACATTGAAGAAGTCTTAAATGATGATCATTTTGTATTTTATCACAAATCTTATATGGATGATCAAAATTCTCAACATTAGATATTAGGCTTTCTACAAATATCTTTTTATCATAATTACCGTTGTTTGACTTTACATGGCATATTTTTGGAGCCTTTATAGGCTGTTATTTTTCTTTTTTGTTAGACTATGGGTATCTATTATCCATATTTTTGTGGACTCTTGTAGACCCTTGTGGTCGTGTTTTTATGTATTTTTTACTGGACAATTATGTTTTTACTGGACAATTATTTTTTACTATTGGGATTTGGTTAGATCCTATTGAATGCACATTTAGTTATGTATACACAAAGTGCAATTTTGTTTATCTAAATAAGTAAAATTACAATTTTTCCTGGGGAAAACAATAATTTTTGCAAGTATTATTATTTTTAAACTCATTTCCATTAAAATAATCATCTCTTATGTCTTATACATTGCAACACTCTTTAATGCATACCATTCCTATATAAATTTAATATTTAATATATTCATTTGTGTCCAATGGAATAATGGCTTTATATGTTTACCTGTGAATACTCATGGCATATTGTGATTATGAAAGGTTGATCATACTTGGTATCAAAGCCAATTCAACCCTTTTATAGATGGCTTGAAATAAAATTCTTTGGTTAGTGGACACAAACTCTTTTTGGGTTCAGAGTCATACATTGTAATCAAGAGAAAATATAAATCATAATTAAAAAATATAAATCAAAATTGAGAATAATCAAGCGCTTTTCAATAGAGAAAGGACAAGTAAATGGTGTGTCAATAGAATTATAAGACATAATAGTTTCTATACTTTAGTAAAAGTATTGAGTTATAGTTTTTCACCAACAATATCATAGCATTGACCAAAGCTTAATGAAATCAATATAAAAATGAACATGCATATTGTTTTTATCTATAGATAGTGGCTAACAATTTTACAAAAAATAACTCATTGATAACATCATCAATTTTCCTCAATGGAGATTTGTATTTGAAAAGTTCCACACTTTTTGCTATTATAACAATGTATTAGTAATATCCAACAATTGTCATTGGTTTTGGGATAGTTGTACACATTTATATCATCGTTGGCTTGGTGTTGCCACCATTAACTCTCAATCCTTGAATTCATATTTAATTATCAACTATTGATAACCATCCATAATCCTATTACTAACTAATTCCAATAGACCATCCATTTTTCTGCAAGGCTTGCTATTATATATTCTCAAACACAACTCTGAAACAAATAAACCACAATAATTACTTCAAGAAATCGCTCCTATTGCCCATTCACACCTTCCCACTTATTTGGCATAAATAGGATCATCATGAATTATATCTATAAAATATAAACTAAAAATATAGTATATAAAGTTTTGTAGAGTAACATATAAAATTATATTGCATGCATTTTTACCATGCTTGTACGAAACAACATTTATACAAAAAAAACATTGAAATGTTCACAATATAGCTTGACCTCTAAGGAACACCAAAGTGTTTAAAAAATTATTTAGAGCTCGAATGGAGAGGATTAGAATACCATAACAAACAATCAACATGATTTAAGTCATAAATAAATAAGTAATTGCGTAACCTATAAAACCCTAAGGCTAGATGTAGTTCGAAGACCATAAAATCCACACTAGAGAGAAAACTACAACACATACCGTACATTTTTTTAAAAGTTCAACTAGTGAGACATGTCTGGGGGGATTGAACTTCCGATCACTTGGATACACAAGGTCTTATCAACATGCTTTTTGCCAATTTTTCAACCACCCGCAGACCAACACAAACCATGCATTTTCCCCATGTAAGGGTGGGATACTTGAATTATAAAAAGTAAACATGACACATTGGAAAAGGAAGTGGTTACCTCCACAAGGGTGAGAACCACTACTATATCCATCACAAAATAACCAATTTTTAAAGATAAAAATAAACTTTTCCCTAAATAAACTAGATATTAAGGGAAGGTTTCGATCGGAACCTACAGACTGCTCCATGCTTACGGCCGCCTGACTATGCTGCTGCACTCTTTTCCCTCTCTTACTTCAGCCCCCTTACCCTGACATCGCTCTCGTTGGACACTATTATGGTCACTCCTACATTCTTAACGCTTGGATTTTTACCCTTACCCTCCTCCTCGACAAACCCCCGCCTGTTACCCAGTCACTACAGTGACAAGAAGCCTTGGTTTCTGAAGGCAGTTGGGTAGGAAATATAGCGACAATTATGGAGGACCTAGTAGACTACTCAGAAGACCCACTAGCGGGTACCTCCATCTGGACTTCTCCCTAGGTTAACCCAACAAGCAGCTTCCATTACAACTACGAATTCATCGACACCGTTGCCTCGCTTCCCTCGATCTCAGGGCCCTCGTGCTTGGTGGATACACTCTCAGAGGCCTCCCCCTCCATCCTTGACCTAACAAACGAGCCATTGTCCCCTTCTACTCTAAATTTCATGGATGAAACCCTAAAACCCAGTCTGGGCATCTCCTCTGAGGGTATCTCATCTTTCCCTTCCTCTGCCGGCTCCCGTGTCCTCTATGCAACGACCATCAGCGATCCTGTCGCCTCTGAATTAGGGCAGCCTGCGCCAGCCTCATCGCCCCCCCCTTCTAGAAATATCACAGAAATCCCTCCCATCTCGGGGGTTTTTCCCTCTGACTCCCCCTTGGGCATCCCAGTACTTGAGACTAACCCTTTCCAAGAAACCCATCAGAACTCCATACCTGATGAAGGAACTCGGAAAGTGAAGAAGCAAAGGGTCCTGAGACCAAAAGCTTTGGATGTATTCCTAAGTTTGGGTGAGGATTTCCAGTGGAGCGAGGCGATGGACACAGCCGAGTGAGTGTTGGTTGGAAGAGTCAGAGGCTGTTTCTACAACGCTACCAGATTGAAGCAGTGGGCCACTGAGGTTTGGGGGCATCATCTAGACGAACCACCGGTGGTTTGGAATTTTGTTAAAGGATGGTTCACGCTTCATTTTTCTAGGGTAGAGCATACCAACTGGATACTTTCAGCGGTTTGGCATATTGAACAAGCCTTGGTGCTCCTTCGAAGATGGACACCACTCTTCGACCCATAAAGAGAACAACTTGGAGCTAGCCCTCTCTGGGTTAGACTACAAGGCCCGCCTCTTCAATTCTGGTCAGAAAACATCTTTAGGCATATCAGGAACTCTCTCGGTACCTATCTAGAGTATGACAAATCCTACCTCTCGACAGGAAGAATGGCATATGCAAGAATTTTGGTACACGTTGATACTAGTGATGGGTTTAAGGAATATATCACAATCCAATGGAGGAGTTTCTCTCGGAGGCAAAATCTGGACTACGAAGGGGTTCCACTTAGATTCAGGAGATGCCATTATGTTAGGCATCTCTTCAAGGACTGTCCTCTCAACAAAAACAAGGATAAGGGAGAAGCTGGGAGGACAATTCCCCCAAATACAGATCAGGAATAGGGGGAGCAGCCCCACAGCAAGGAAGATGGGATCCAAGGCGATCCGCCTCAATCGGACATGTCTTTCTCATAGGGGACCCCAAAGAAATCCAGTAGGCCTCCACTTCGACCTCCCTCTCCTCCTCTCACCAGGGAAAGAGCGGCTATTGGGTCGGTGGCTTCTTCGGGTAAGCGACCAATCTCTCCTACTCCCTCTAGTATTCATGATTTTGATGGATTAAATGATTTTTCGGTTGATTGTTCTTTAAATACAATCATAAACCCTCCCTCACAATCCCCTCTAGTCGTCCCCTCTCCCATATCTAATCTCACCTCCTCTGGAGCCATTCCAACACCCCCTTTCCTCCCCCCCCCGACATCACTCCTATTCCTGTTGTTGGTCCTCCTTCCCCTCGGTACCAAACCCAATCCAAGGCCAAGCAGAAGATAATAACCCAGGATTATATCGGGCTTGATCTCTCTTTAACCCCTTTTCGTCCCAAGCTTCCACGGGGTCGACCCCCCTCCCTCTCAAAGGCTCAAATTCAGGTCGGAAGTGAAATTTCCTTGGGCAGGCAATCAACCATTCATAGGGAACTTAGAGCATTGAACCCCTCATCTGACCCCCCCTCATGAAGATTGCCTCCTTCAATTGAAAAGGGTTGGCTAGACCTGAAAAAAACTAGCCCTTCGCAGACTATTTCTTACCTCCCCCATTGATATCATCCCCCTCCAAGAAACTCTGGCACCTACTGACACCATTACTCACCTCCTCTAGGCTATGCTCCCTGGTTGGATTTTCATAGGAATAGATGCTAATGGAAGATTCAGAGGCCTTGCCCTGGGATACAACACCCACACCTCAAATCTCTGTAACTATTGGGGAGGTCTCGGGCACATAGGGGCAGACCTCTTCTCAAATGATTTGGGCTCAGAGGTATGAGTCATTAATGTTTATGGGCCTTACCAACACAGGCCTACCTTTTGGGACCATCTACTCAGCTCAGAAGTTTTTCAGAATGATTATTTAATCCCCTGCCATGATTAAATGGGGGCATCATGCACAATAGGACCCCTTATTTGCCTATTTCAAGAATTTGCTAGACTCCCACAGTCTATTGGACATCCACTCTACCAAGCTGTCACCTACTTGGAGGAACAATAGGACTAGCAAGGACTATCTTGCTCAAAGACTCGATCATTTCCTTATTAGGGAATGAATTTTGACCTTGGGTCTTCTCCACAGACAATGGGTGGGATCAGGAGGGGTCTCTGATCACCTACCTATCTTCATGGAAATCAGTGGGGGACCTCGAAAACCTAAGGGACCTTTCAAGTTCAACTCCTCTTAGCTAAAGGACCCCACGTATAATCAGATGATCAAGGAATACTGGAAGGCGCATCCCCCAGGTTCTGGTGGGAACATATCAGAGGATTTCGCTCACAATCTCATGGAGCTAAAGAGACTATCAAAAGTTTGGGCCCACAACAAGAGAATAAAAGACGATCAATATCTATTGAAAGCCGAGGAGGAAACCGCTGAGATTGAAAAAGACTTGCCAGGGGCATACAGAGTGAGCGATCAAAGAAATAAAATCACTGAGCTATATACCACCAGAAAGAAAATTCTTAAGGATTGTGAGGAAGTTTGGCAACTAAGAAGTAGGGCGATCTGGCTGCTCGAGGGAGATGGCAATACAAATTTCTATCACAAGTTTGCAAATGGCAGGAAAGCCATCAACACCATCTGGCAACTCTCGAACGAGCAAGGCCACACTGTCAATACTTTCCCTCAGCTGGCTTCCTTAGCAAACTCACACTATAAACAGACCTACAGGGCCCCCCCTAATGCTAATCTAGCCAAAATTATTCAAGTAGCTCAATTATTCCCTCGATTTGTGGATCAAGAGGCAGCCAAGGAACTGACAAAGGAGATTACTATCGGGGAATTAGAAGCCACGATCAAATGGTTCAAGAAGGACAAGAGCCCAGGGCCAGACAATTAGACGATCGAGTTCTACTTAGATTTCTTTGATACTCTGGGGGAGGACCTTCTAAAAGTAATTGAACACTCCAGAACTAGTGGAAATATTCTTGAATCCTTCACCTCCACTTTCATCGCCCTCATTCCAAAACCAACAACCCTTCCACCTTTGATGACTACATACCTATATCGTTATGTAACTACATCTATAAGATCGTGGCAAAGATTATTGCAAATCGGATGTGGCCCATACTATCCAAGTATATTTCACCGGAGCAATTTGCCTTCCTACAAGATTGACAAATTCATGAAGCAGTGGGAACTGCCCAGGAGGTTCTACACTCTCTGCACTCTAAGAAAATCAAAGGTATGATCCTAAAGGTAGACCTCTCAAAAGCCTTTGATAGGGAAAACTGGTTATATATTAGAATGCTCTTACCTCACCTGGTATTCCCTTTTGATTTCATAAAATGTATCATGACTTGCATCACTAACATACTTTTCAGTGTGTTGATCAACGGGACAACATCCCCCTTTTTTTATTCTGAAAGAGGTCTCTGACAGGGTTGCCCCCATCCCCTTTGTTGTTCCTCTTGATAATGGAAGGTCTCAGGAAGCTGGTCAAAGAAGAATTCAAAAGAGGTAGACTAAAGGGAATAAAAATCACAGATGATTGCACTTTGACTCATCTATTATTTGTGGACGATGTTCTTCTATTCCTCAATGGAAACATTGTAGACTTAACAATAATGAAGAACACAATTGCATTATTCCAAACAGCCACGGGTATGATTGTAAATTGCAACAAGTCGACCCTCACATAGGCTGGGTGTTCCCCCCATGAAATCCATTATGCGTTGCAAAGATTCCAGTACACTCTTCTTAGGCTGGAGGATGGTCTCAAATATCTGGGCTACAAGTTGAAAACTCTGGGGTACAAGATTGCAAATTGGACCTAGCTAATCTCCAAGATGGAGAAAATACTAAACATTTGGTACCACAAATACCTTTCCAGGGTAGGCAGACTTACTCTCATTAAATTTGTCCTGGAGGCCACCCCGGTTTACTGGATGTCACTGGTTTGGATCCCCTAGGGTATTCTATCCAGAATACAGGCCTTATGCTGCAAATTCCTTTGGAAGGGAGAACAAACAGGAAGAATCTTTGCATGGGTAAAGTGGGAGGCCCTAAATTTTCCCAAGAAATGGGGCGGATGGGGCATAAAGAAATTAGAAGACTTCTCCTCAGCTCTTGCGGCAAAACTAGGATGGCATCTTCTTAAACAAACAACCTATGGACTAGGGTGGTTTGTTCAAAATATATTGCCCCCTCAAACCTGATGGATTGGATAAGTCAACTGTAGAGATTACAATCAGGGGTCTCAATTATATGGAAGGCGGTAACAAAATCACTTAACATCATCAAGGACGACATTACATGGAAAGTTCAGTCCGGAATGAAAGTAAGGATCAGTCGGGATCCTTGGATTGGATGTGGGAATTTACAGAGGCTAGCAGACGATCTCAGATCTTTCCTTATGGACTACAACATTACCCATATTGCCATATAGCAGACATGGAGTGCACCACCCATTTTCAGCAAGCCTAGAAATCAGCTCAGAGATTAAACATTCCCCATCAATGGACTCAATATTGGAATACCTTCATCAGGGCCCTCACTAAGGCACATATCAGGATTAGTGAGGATGAAGATGAAGTCATCTAGGCACTTTCAAAAATAGGAAAATACAAACCAAAGGAGGGATATCTAGTACTAGTTGATGATCGTCGCCCACAAGTCCTAGAGTCATGGTGGAAGCATCTATGGAAGCTAAAATCCCCCCCCCTAGGAGCAGACTTCTCATGTGGACTATTCTAAAGAACAAAATCCCATCGGAGATAATCTACTCAAGTGAGCTCATCATGGCCCCTTCTGGTGTCACCTATGTAAATGCAACAATGAATATGCCACTCATATTTTTATTGAATGTCTGGTTGCTCGAGAGCCATGGCAATTGATCTCAACAATGAATTTTTTTTTCTGACAAGGTGGCATGGCACTTCTGTAAAGGAAGCTTGGTCGAATTGGTGGACAAGCGCCTGCCCACAAAAGCTTAGAAATCTGCCATTACTTATATGTTGGGGACTGTGGATAGCCCGCAACAACCTCATCTTCCAAAACTCCCTGCCGAATTGGCCCTCCATTACTTCTCATATCATCTCTGACTATTCCATCATACCTGATGAAAAGGAAAAAACCCGAACCAGTTCATCATTCCCGAATCCATAGATCATTCAAAGCCATGGGCTTACTTTGATGGGTCTCCCCAGGAGCATGAATGCGAGGGAGGGGCCATACTTAACCTCACTGATTCTCATTCCCTCCATATACAAATGGGTTAGGGGGAGGTACTAATAATTTTTTAGAGTTATCCTCTACAGAATTCCTCATCCAACATGCTTTGCAAATCCAATGCTGAGACCTTCAACTCTTTGGTGACTCAAAAATTGTTTGTGATTGGATAAACAAAAAATCTAGATGCTCAACATACACTCTGTTACACATTCTGGAAGAGGCCCACCGTATTATTACTACTTTTGACTCATTTACATGTCATCACATTTTCAGGGAGTGAAATGCGGATGCTGATACATTATCCAAGAACACAGAGAGGGAAGTTTCTACCAGTACTACCATCGACCCTTCATGGACATAGATGCTACAGCAAGCTCACAGGGAGCTTAGATCATGGATTTTTTTGTTTACCACCTGTAAATATCCATATGTTTTATTTATTTTTCGGTTTCCAGCAAGAACTATGGACAAATTATATAACTACTAGCCTTTCTATGCTACTCTTTTTTTATTAAAACAATATGATGATCATTTCAGAAAAGGATGCCTCCTTGTGTGGATAAAAGGCATCAAATTTTTGGATTTGTTTTTGAAACTGACAGGCACTTCCTCTTACAACATATGCTTATGCATATACAACATGTAATTTTTATATATCAATGAAAATTACCTTTTTTCCAAAGGGAATAAAAATAAATAAATAACTAGATATTAAGGTCAATGAGAATATACCAAAGCTCGAGAAGGCCCAACTTTATACATGGGTATAATAGGTGCCATGAAAGCACAAGAATAATCATGATTTGTTGAGTTATTTGAAGCACCTGCAAACATCATGTAATTCCTTTTCACACCACCCATGGAAAATTTCAAGAAATGACAACGACGGACGTTGAACCTCATCTGCCATTTATTAAATCTCTTGAAACTTAACATCATAGATGCTACCAAGATGACAATTTCCTTTTTGCATCGTAAACATCAAGCAAATAAGGATTACAAATGTTCATTGGAGCCCCTACCATGAACAAAATAGCCAAAACCACCATTCATTTGCCTTGCCAAACAACATAGTGAATGGTGGATTGAGTGAAGCCCTTAAGATTGAGAGGTAATCTGGTTGACATGCACTTGCACCCTAAGCTAATCACCAAGCAATATGAGATTCCAAATGGACCAGTGGAGCCTTTATTTTAACTAAAATTGTAACTCATGAAAACTTGAGTTGTGGAGCTTATGCTTTTCCCTTACGCTTAAAAAAAATCCATTACACACAAAATACAAACACATAATGTGTGTGTGTATGTGTGCATTATAATTCCTCAAGAAAACCCCCATATACTTCCCCTCATTGTTTCCCTCATTTTGAATTGGCACCCAGGGTAAGCCCTAGATTATGAGGGCTCTAGACTAGTCAACAACAAGGCTCAAAGCAATTACACCAATATACTCATTATGAGCTCAATATGTCACTTGTGATAATTGAACTTAGGAGGGGAGGGTAACAACCATTTCTCCCAACCACTTGATATAAACCATTGACACACACAGACACATAGACACACAATACAAGCAATTGCTCATAGTGCTGCAAAGAATGCCATAAAACTAGTGATGCATTAAAATGTAATATAGTTTATGTGGATTTGAACATTTTTTTTTGCGATTTGAATCAAATGCATTTACACTTATGGCTTTTTTAAGCTAAATTTCAACATATAAATCCACTAAATGTTACTAAATTTTAGACATACGAATTTGTCCAAATGTCATGGCTTACGTGGGCACTTGGCACATGGTTGAGCTTCCATCTAGAGGTAATAGAGTGCTCTAATGAAATAAGGCCTCATACATTGATTCAAGCTTATTCACTTTAGTGGTCTATCATAAACAATTGGATCACCATGTTATAAGTGTATGCATGAATTTAGGATTATGCATCTCATAGATATTGGTGCCAACACTCTTGAGAAAATGATGTCATGTGATGCTACCCACGAAAAATAAATTTTCCACCTGACAAAAATTTGCAAAAAACCTTCCAATGATACGTAGGAATGTTGGAATCATGTAATACATGTAATTTACATGGTTCCTTCCTAACTTATTGATTATTTCAAGTTTCCAAGAAAGATTATATATGATGAATAATGAATGTTGAACTAAATTTTATCCATATATGGCGAATAGTGAATGTTGAACCAAATATTATCTAAGTTACTTTCTTATAAAATTGAGGATTGTGGATATCCATCCACATATATCATTATTTGGAGTTACTACTCCCAACACCAAACCTTACCCACTAACACATATCCTTGATGATGCAAAAGTAGGGTGATGGTGATGGACTGAGCCTTGTTAAATGGATGCTAAACTAAATTTTATCCATATATGGTGAATAATGAATGTTGAACCAAATATTATCTAAGTTACTTTCTTATAAAACTAAAGATTATATATGTCAATCCACATATATCATTATTTGGAGTTACTACTCCCAACACCAAACGTTATCCACTAATACATATTCGTGGTGGTGTAAAAGTAAGGTGATGGTGTAAAATTAGAGTGATGACGATAGACTAAACACTGCTAAAAGAGTGAAAACTAATTTTTGTTTTGGATGTAAAAGTCTAATTAGATCATTTCATTATGAAGTTAATAACCTAAATTTTTTTTTGTAGGAAATATAGTATCCATACATATATACACGTAATTAAAAATTTTCTTCACACTTACTCCTGAGAAGTATACACAATGGACTATAAGAATCTATTCTATCCTTCTTCATATGCCTTTCTTTCAAATGATTCTTATTTTATTTTATATGATATCCTCTTCCCTTTTTAACATTTTGAGACACCTAAATTATATACAAACTACCACGTCTATTGCAACATGTAAGTTTCTTTGTAAGAAAACTAAAAGCCAATACGTTTTCACAATAAAACATATAAATGAAGTGAACTGTATAAAAAATGATATAGTTAACTTTAGAAACATGATTAATGAGGTTTCAGAAAGAGAAATATATTAGAATGATAGTTGAATTTACTAAACATGATACTGCAATGTACAAAACCTGAAAGTGCTCCATAAACCACTCCACCCAAATGAAAATGGTTTCTTATAATTGAGAATTGTGCACATCTAGATGGATTTTTAGATGATAAAAAATATTATGAAACACCCCATTGGAAATGATTTTGTTGATGTATATTAGTGTATTTATGAGTTGGATGCTTCATACATATGAATAAACAGATTTTTTGAATTGATAGGTCAAACATAAATCGTAATATTTTGATGTGTTTTTAACATTTAAATAAACATATTTTACGCACTGGTATGTCAATTTTTTTTTTTTTGTATCATTCCCTGTACCTCTTGTCTTTGCAATGGATGGATTAGAAATTTGTAATAATTTGTGCAAAATTGATGCATTGTGTTCTTCATGATTTTGTTTATTGATATATTTATTGAAAAAAAACACTAGAGTAAATGAAGCTCTTAAAAGTCTTTCTCTAGTAGAATAGTGCTCATACTCATTACAATACAATTTTAATTTGGAATATCATATCTATGTTTGACTCTCTTTCATTGAATATTGTGTTGTTTGCAAGATGGACAATATATGACACATAGACTATTGGGAGATTATCATACCCTAGCAGCTACATGCTACAAACATAAGGATATAGAGTTTAGTTGCATGCAAAATGAAGAGAGAATGGGAATAGGGGTGTTAGAAATAAAATCACATATCAATAAAATCAAAATGAATGTGGAAATAAAAACATAGAATGAAGCAATATAAATGAGACACCAATGTAGTTCACCTAATTTGGGCTACATTCACGGAGAATTATTCAGTCTTTCTTTTTATTTCATCTAGTAAAAATGAAGGGATTACAATCCACAACACATTCACTACAAACTCCTATTTTCTCTCTCATAATATTCTCCCTCTCAATAACAATGTTCTCTTAATGATACACATCCACGATAGAATTCCCTCATAAAAAGAGTGTTTCCTTCTAGGGAAAAAAACCCTAACATAACATCCACCATCAGATCTATGACCTAATAATAAATGGTCCAAATTGACTACGAAATTACAATATTTTAAAAGGACAATTTTCCAAAAAATTATCTTCATGGGTATGTTGCCCCAAGCCCTCGCTAGGGAAGGCTACAAAGAGGTGTTGTTGTACCTCATCCCCCTCGACCTCGACCCCTTGGCGACAATAGTAGGGGGAAATCCCCTGTCCACCACTCGTCAGAAATATGGTTCCAAACATGGCTAGAAAAAACCTATAAATCAAGAAGATAACCAGGCTCCACAACCAACAATCTCCCGCTTGGAGATTTATTACAACAACTCCACTTGTGAGGGTTCGACCCTAAACACTTTATTAATGTAATAAGCTCAGGAGACCCCGTAAGTGTCATGATTAGTTAGTTTAATAAATAAATCCCATAACAATTGCAAGTGGTTGACCCACATTATAAAAAAGGGACCATAATTAGTTATAATTGGCCACAACTAATAGATAATGTGGTTAACCCACATTATATCCAAGGGACCACGAGTAGTTAGGGCTTTGGGTCTCAAGAAACTATATATTGTCGAAGATAGTAAGGGAAGACTTGTCTTGTGTTGCATAATTGAGCTCTGCTCTACTAGAGGTTGCCCCATCGAAGAGGAAAGTGAACAATATTGCTGCAAATATTAATAAAATATTTTTGTCGTTATCATCTCATTGTGTTATTTTTTGTGGTATCTCTAACATATTTCACACTTATGATATTTTTTGTAGATCAAGCATACTACAAGTGGTATCAAAGCACTTTCCTGGGACAGCCGCACCACCAATTCTAACAATTTTTTTATAGGTTAGAGACGTGTTCTGAAGTCTTTAAACTATAGAGATCTATCTTTACGCACATCAACCTGCCCTTGGGCAAGCATACATGCATGCACTAAAATATGTGGTCACGCCTATTGGACTCCCTTGTAACCCCTGTTGGTACCCCTTCGAGTAGTAGCACATAAGACAACACTTGTACACAGACTGGAATTCCACATACCTCTGGTATGTTAGAAGCCCCCCAAGGTTGGCCTGAAACCAACCTTAGATAATCCATCAGTTGTCTTGCTACTACAGTACATCAAGAACAACACTCAGGGAGATTACTCACACGTACCTAGGGTAGTGAGGTAGTATGGCTAAGGGCATGGTTGATCCTCCTTAGTTAGCTCTCAGAAAAATAAGCTGAGTACTATTGTTGGACCCCTGGTGTATATTGCAATCTGTAGCACCTGACGCTGATTATTGCCATAGTTCCCTCACTTCTTGTTGATTGGCCATCACATTTTGCAGTATCCAAAAGTTGGGATTTTTGCCACTGCAATCTTTATCAGTTGGGACAACCAAATTCATACACATTTTGTTGTATCCAACAGTTGGGGTATTTTTCGCCATAGTATTGATCAGCTAGGACAGCCAAATTCCTACATAATTTGTAGTATTGAAATTTTGGGATTTCGGTTGCCGTAGTATTGATCAACTAGGAGTAATACTCCTATCAGAGTAAAAAAAAAAGTCTAGCAGTCCCAAAATTTTGGTTGCAAGATACCTATCCCACAAGATCTAAGATGACGAACTGATCATAGTGATATCATCTACCAACGAGCGTCCATCTTTTCCGCGATCCCAATTTTTTCCAAGGTGCTTTCAAGTGACCTACATCAACAAACTCGTCTCGCACCCATTGTAGCCATACTGATTTTAAGTAAACCAAAATTTTGATAGATGTAATTGTACAGTAACTACAAGGGCTCGAGCTATGGAAAACCTCTAGAAAAGAGTGGAAGACCTCGTAGTAAGCACCACCACCAAAATCGAAGACGCACATACAAAGGCCTTGGAACCCATACTACCATACATCAAGGCAACCCATGGGGGATAGGAACCATGTTGATGGAAACCTTAAAGGAGAATCTCTCCACCATTGATATGAGGGGTATCATCAATTCCACGGGGTCACCAACATTATAGCAATAAGACACCCAAGATTGACATGCACAAATTTGATGGTTCTAACCCAGTAGTATGGGTGGCACAAATAGAACAAAAAATTAAACTCAACAATATCTAGGATGATGAAACCAAACTACACGTGGGAACTCTTTATTTGGACAAGAACTCTGGAAGTAGTGGAAATGGCATCAGAAATGATACACAGGAAATCCAACTTGGAATATGTTCTCTAAAGCCATTTGTGCCCATTTTCACAAGGACTCTCACTTTCTAGGTCACTTCACAAAGTTCAAACAAACTGGTACAGTGAGAGACTACATCACAACATTTGGACATCTGGACCGACGGTCTAGGGGACACATCTTATATGGAATGTTTCATCAGTGACCTCAAGGAGGGCATCCAGGCACATGTTAGAATGCATCAACGAACTACTTGGTTGAAAGCTTTCCACAAATATTTAGATGAAAAAAATGTTACTAATTCCCAATACAATCGTCCTTCATTCACATAAAAGGCACATTCCACCCCTTCTAGTGGCCCCATCCAAACCCTTAGGGTGCAAAAGGTGTCGCCAATGGAAATCGTTGAAAGGAGAAGACAAGGAATGTGTTACTATTGTGATGAAAAATATTCCCCATGCCAAAAATGAAAGCAATTTATTTCAGATTGATGAGACTGAAAATAACCTAGACGATGAGGCCCACCCATTGACATGCCTATAGAGGACATAGTGTAACCCCAAGATACTACAACATATACTAAAATAAAATCTGATGAACTGATTATATCACTCCATGCATTAACAAGTATTTATTCTCCGCAAATGCTTAAAATCAAAGACTTTATTAGGCATCGACCAATGGTGGTATTGATTACAGTGGCAACACACCTAGTTTTGTCCATAAAGGGGTTACTAAGGCAATGAATTATTTTGTGCAGGAAATATCCATTTTTTAGGTCCTTATAGCTGATGGGGGGTCATCATAAATGCGAAGGATGTCACAAGAACATAAAGCTTCATATGGGGGAATATCACCTTAAAGCACACATGTTTTCCATTGAAATGGGAGACTATGACATCATCCTTGAGTTGAATGGATTTGAACACTAGGTCCCATTGTTGTGGAATTCCAAGAGCTATATATGAGCTTCAAACAAAAGGGACATACTCATATGCTTCGTGGGCTCCAAACAGGTGCTCCTACCATCATTAGTTCACATAGAATGGAGAAGATTTTAAAAAAGGGACACCATGGGGAAGTTTCTCAATTCAATGCAATCTAGGCCATTGAATCAAGCCTTGTCAAATTTCATCCAGATCTACAAAAGATGTTGATTCACCATCAACAGGTGTTTGAAAACCTAAGGAACTACCCCCTTCTCAAGGTGAGCATGATCATATCATCCCTCTAATTCTGGGTAGCCAACCACCCAATGTTCTCCCCTATAGTTATTCATTAAGAACAAAATAATGAGATTGAAAATATTATTAAAGAGTTACTAGAAGAAGGCGTGATTCGTCTCAACACCAACCCTTATTCATCCCTAGTGGTCATGGTTTTAAAGAAAGATGGGGAGTGGTGCAAGTGCCCAAACTTCAAGACCCTCAACAAGCTCATCAACATGGATAAGTTTCCTATTCCAGTGGTCAATGATCTCCTTGATTAAGTCCATGTCACCCAATTCTTTACCAAGTTGGATCTCCATTCGGGCTATCACTAAATTATAATTAAAGTACTATACATTCCAAACACAACTTTAAGAACCCATGAAGGTCACTATGAATTTTTGGTTATGCCCTTTGGTCTTTTTAATGCCTCATCCACCTTTTCAAAGTCTCATGAATCACCTTCTCAAATCATATATCTGAAATTTTGTTCTGTTCTTTTTTTATGATATACTCATCTACAACAAAACATGGGAAATACATCTTCAACGTGTTCACTAGGTATTGCAACTTTTGAAGGATAATAAATTATTTGTCAAATTGTCCAAGTGTTGTTTTAGAATGGAAGAGATGGAGTACTTGGGATGCAGTGTGGGTTGCACAAGATTATGATTGGATCCAAAAAATATTCAGACAATGTAATAATGAATATCCCATGCCCATTTGGGCGCATTGGAAAACTGCCTGGAAATCAGAGACCATTCCAAAAATAAAATTCTTTATTTGGGTCCTCCTAAAATGGAAAGTTCTCACATCCGATAATTTGCAAAAGCGTGGCATAACTGGTCCATCCCGCTGCCCAAACTGCCAAGCAGCTGAAGAAACCATCCAACACCTTTTCATCGATTGCCCCTTTGCTACTGCCTATTGGAAAGAAATCTTTCTAAACACCCATTTCCCCTGGAGCTCCCATAACTCCATTATTGAAGTTTTGCATCTCTGGAAGAGGAACTATCCGTGGCAACAAAAGAAGAACAATATTTCTAGAAGAGTTTGGGATGCTCTTCCCTACTCTCTTCTGTGGAACATATGGTTTGTAAGAAACCGTATGGTCTTCAAAGACAAAGAAACCAACATCAGGAAATTATGTAGCAAGGCAAGGAGCCTAACTTTGGAAGCCATCTCAGTCAAAAGTCAAAAGAAAATTGACATCATTGATCTCTATGTTGAAGAAAGAAATTTCATAGGGTACTTGTTGGATAAAAGTAACAGTGGCCAAAGCGGGAGTGACATTAGCAGCCAACGCAACAACTCTAACCACAGTTGGAAAATAAGAATGAAAGATGAGGAGTTTTCCATCTGGCTCAGAAACTGTAACACTCACTATCTCTTCTTTGATGGGGCCTCCAAATCTAATCTAGGAATGGCAGGGGCTGGTGGAATCATCTGTAATGACAATGGAGATATCAAAATGGCTTATGCATGGGGATTAGGCCCCCTCTCCAATAACAGGGCTGAAGCTCTTGCACTATACCAAGGGCTCATTCAACTTCAAAAACTTGGCATAAGCATTGCAATGATCCTCGGAGACTCGGCCATTATCATTAGTCTAATGGTTTATAATTGCAGAGCCTCCAATGTGCTCCTGCAACAAACTAGTAATCGTTGTCAAGCTCTGACCCAAAAAATGAAAGAAGTTTGTTTCTTCCATGTTCTTTGCTCCCTCAACAAGGAGGCTGATACTCGTGCAAATAGAACTTGCTCCAAATCCATAGGAAATCTCCTATACAACACCATCGAATCACAAAATTACCTGCCATGATCATAAGCAAATCAATACTTAGATCGGTCGCAGAATTTTTCAATAACATTGGGTACCTTTTCGCTGTTGCTCGTAGCGTCTCCAAGCGGAATCTGATCCTTGTTGCAGCAAAAATCTTCATTGAAATCTATAATGATGATGACTCTACCACCATATCTCTGAAATCGATCTGCCAATCCCACTTATGTCCCATCACCCAAGGTGCTCTGATTCTCTCATCCCTTTCCAGTGATTTATATCTCAATATACCCATGACTCCCTCTCTGCTCTTCCTTATCCCCTTGTCGGAGCATGCCTACATATTCACGCTCTTATGAACTCGGAATTGCAACTCTTCCTTTCCTTGGCTGCATTCGCTCCATCCCTCATTTGTTCTCGACCGATCCTATATTGCTCTGAGCCTTCGTTCTCCTTCCCTCAGGTTCATTTCTATTAAACCTCCACCAAGCTTTTTCTCCCCACGCTCTTTGGAACAACAATCTTGCAGCACTCTGCCTTTGTTGTGCACGGAGAATTCAGTTTGGCCATATGCAATGGCGAGAAGTGAGGACTGCTTACACTGTGCCGATCTGCAGGCAGAATTGGAGCAAATCCGAGCTTATCAGAAGATTTTGGACACCAAAATCGACACCCATGCTCAGATCACTAAGGAGAAGCATGAGGCCAACCTTAATCTCTTTTTTCACAGAGTTTCTTCTCTTCAGGAGCAGTTCAATGACCTTTCAAATAGATGCAGTCATGTCCAAGAGTCCATTGACATCCTGAAGTTCATCATGGAAAAAAGTAATGCTCCTAGCACCAACTCATCAAATTTAAGGAATGAAGGTGTTGAAGGCAAACCTAAAGAATCTACAGCCCACCAAATCAGTCATATAAACTTTTATTAAGCATGACTTGCAAATTCGGTTTCCTATTGCTTCAGTTTATTAGAATATATACTAGTTCAGGTTTTCCAAAAGTCAAGAATGGCATAAGCAAAGGGGAATTTTGTCCCTCTTGTAATATTTCCTTACTTTGCTTCCCGGGCATAACACCTTGTAACAATGGAGCTTAGCCTCCCCAATCTTTTTTGGAATATAAACAGTAACCGATTGTGTAAAAAAAAAAAAAAAAATCCTACGAAATTTTTGGGTCTCACAGGATACTATCACAAATTTGTTAGAAATTATGGACACATTGCTAGCCCCCTGGCAAATATTCTCAAGAAAAATGCATTCATATGGAAAGAAGTAGCTCAATAGGCATTCTTGGATCTCAAACAAGCCATGTGTTCCACCCTGATTTTTTCCATCTAGATTTTAGAAAACCCTCTGCGATCAAATGTGATGCCTCAAGGAATGACATTAGAACTGTCTTAATGCAAGAAGGTTGGCCAATAGCCTTAACAAGCCATCAATTAAGAGGCAAAAATTTGGGTCAATGTACTTATGATAATGAAATGTCGGCCATCTTACATACAATAGGCACTTGGTGACCATACTTGCTTGGATGACGTTTCTAGATCTAAATTGACTGTCATAGTCTAAAGTATTTTTTGGAGTAGTGCTTATCCTTGCCATAGAAAAATAAATGGCTTACCAAAATGTTGGGCTATGACTATGAGATAGTCTGTAAAAAGGGTCGAGACAATGTTGTGGTTGATGCCTTGTCATGACAATTTGAGGAGGATGACACCCTCTTACCCTTATCCTTTCCCATACCATATTGGATTGAGGAGGCGCACAAATAATGGTTTTCCCATCTATATCTTTCCCAACTAATCCAAATATTATAAGTGGATCCTGACCCCCCAACGGGTTACACTTGGCAGGAAGATATTCTTCGATATAAGGATCATGTGGTTCTCTCCCCTAACTCCACTCGCAATTCATGCATCTTGGTAGAGTTGCACTCCTCACCCATCTAAAGACATCCAGGTTTTCAAAAGACTTATGTTTAGGCATGCCACTCCTTCTTTTGGGAAGGGATGAAACAAGAAATTCTTACATTTGTAGTTGAATGTGATGTATTCCAATGCAACAAAGGGGAAACCGTGAAGACACCAAGAATCTTGCAACCCTTTCTGCTACCTGCTTCTATATGGATGGATGTCTCCATGGATTTCATTATAGGTCTCCCTAAATCAGAAAACAAGCCAATCATCATGGTGGTAGTGGATCGAATCTCCAAATACGCCCATTTTTGTGCCTTACCACACTCATTCACTCCATATTTGATGGCTTAAGTATTCGTTGATCAAATTTGTAAATTACATGGCTTTCCTACTTCTAAAGTGTCTGATTGTGATCCCACCTTCACTAGAAATTTTTGGCAGAAGATGTTCAAGCTACATGGCACACAACTCCAAATGATTACAACATATCACCCCTAGATGGATGGTAAAATTGAATTGGTAAACAAATGTTTGGAGACCTCTCTATGTTGCTTTGCTTCAAATAGAAAACATCAATGGGTGTAGTGGTTACCTTTAGTAGAATGGTGGTATAATAATAATTATCATGGAGTAACCAATATGACACCGTATGAGGTGGTGTATGGCCAACTCCCACCTTTTCCAACTCCTTATCTTCCATGATCTTCCAAAGTGCAAGCAATTGATAAGATTCTTCAGAACTAAGACACTACTCTCACTCTTCTGAAGGATAATCTCTATCAAACACAAAATTGAATGAAGTAACAAACTTACCAACATTGCTTAGAAATGTCTTTCCAAGTGGAAGACTGCATGTTTCTTTGACTCCAACCTTATAAGCTGACGTCTCTCAAAGAAAAGGGCTTCCAAAAATAAGCTACAAAATTTTATGGACCTTATTAGGTGATTAAGTGTATTGGTTTTGTCGCCTACAAATTGGCCCTGCCAGTCGCTTCAAAAATCCACCCCGTCTTCCATGTCTCTTGCCTCAAGAAATTCGTGGGGCAAAATCGCAAGGTACAAACCATACTACTTGAATTGGATGAGGACCATTCTATTTTTCTCCAACCAGAACAGGTCCTGGATTCACGGGAACGACATCCTTGTGGTTGCATTATCAAGGAAGTCCTCATCCCGTGGAAAGACACCTTACCATAAGACATGACATAGGAACCAACAACTATTCTCTAGAAATTTCCATAGGTCCAACCTTGAGGACAAGGCTAATTTTGAAGAGGGAGGGCATGTTAGGTTCTAAACCTAACCCATTTATTAATGTAATAATCCCAAGAGGCCCTATAAGAGTCATGATTAGTTAGTTTAGTAAATAAATCCCTTAAGCATTGTAAGTGGTTGACCCACATTATAAAAAGGGACCACAATTAGTTATAATGTGCCATAGCTAATAAATAAAGTGTTAACTCAGGTTATGCAAGGGACCATGAGTATTTAGGGTTTAGGGTCTCGGGAAACTATATATTGTTGAATATAGTAAGGGAATTATTGTGTTGTGTTGTGTAATTCAACTCTACTCTACTAGAGGTTTCCTCCTCGAAGAGGCAATTTAAAAATATTTCTGCAAATATTAATAAAATATTTTTGTTGTTATCATCTCATTGTGTTATTTTCTATCACTATCTCTAACATATTTCACACTTTTGATATTTTCTGTAGATCAATCATACAACACCATTGATATTGCACCCAACGGACTATGCTTCAACTTTGAACCTATCTAGTTTGTCATCTTCATTGTCATGCTTAAAGGCTAAATGAAACCAAGTAGAAATTCAATTTATCCTTTGTTACTACCTTTGTTACATGTCTATGAGATTATGGCTAGTATGTATCTTTCCTAGCTTCAAATATCCTTCTTTGAAAAGTGATTGTGTGAAATGGTACCTAAGTTGTATATGATTACTCTTATGATGAACGATTAAGTTCTTTCTAAGGCGAATGACACTCTCTTTATCACTATACAACTTGATATTCTCCTGCTTCTTTTTGAATTCCTCCATGAACCTCTATAAACAAACCATCTCTTCACTAGTAGTAGTAGCACATATGTTGTCATTGATGTCAAGCGATGTCAAGTTTATGGGGAGCTTGTTGAGCATTCATGATTGAAGTGAAGATTATGGTTCATAAATGCAGTTAGTTTGATACCCCAACTTTGTAGGCATCAATTACTTGATCAAATAATCATGCAAAGTGGTTGGATATATAGGCCTCTCAAAGAGCTTTCCAATGGTATATGGAAATTAGGTAAAATCCCATGGAATAAGGAGAGTGGCTTAGTTTGAAGTATCCCAGGCCATAAAAGGTTTTAGCCTGGTCACAATTCCAGACTAGCTTGAGTGTGGAGCATGATGGCTAATGGGTGGTGTACTAACAAACTCCTGGTTATGGTGCTTGGTCGTAAAGAGATTTGTGGAAAGCATCCATGCGTTTATCAAACCACTCAATATGAGACCATGAAAGAAAAAAATCAAGAGGGAACATGATGAATGATGATGAATGATGATCAATGGAGTAGCAAGGTCATTAGTCACAATACTTGGTCACATGGAGCTAAGTGAGAAGCACCCAGGTGTCTATCGAACCATCCAAAGCATAAAATCCCATCTATCAAAATAAGCACGACCAATGGTGGAGCATAAAGGTTACTAGTCACAAGGGGTTCAATAGTGAATGCCTAGGTGATTATTGAATGGACTTCTCTAAATGATGTGCACACAAAAGAGCAAGTGGTATAGGTGGCACCTCTAACTAACAAGCGATGATGACATGGAGATAGTTGGGAGGTACACATAGTTGTGGTGATGATGTGGCATAATGAGGTGAGGACATGTGGCAAGTGGATTTTCCCTTTTTTGGTGATTAAGTGGTCCTTTTTTGAGTGTCACGTGGCAGTAATGTGGCATGATAACTGCCAAAGAGTTGATGTGGTAACTTGAGGAGATGACATGTGGTAGTGATGTCGCATTATAGGTGGCAGAGAGATGTTGTGGAAAATTGAGGATATGACGCGTGGTATTGACATGGCATGATATGTGGCATAAAGATGATGTGGAAACTTGTGAGGATAACCACGTGGCATGGTAAAATATTTTCGACCCCCCTTCGCATTAAATTCTGAAGAGTCAGGGGGGCCTCGAAGTACTTTCTTCACCATTAGTTTGAGCGGGGGAATATTTAATGTACACATACAAAAAAATAACAACAAAACCCCCCCCCCCCCCCCCCCCCCCCCCCCCCCCCCCCCCCCAAATTTTTGTTATGTTCAAATAGTTGGGGGGGCCACCCCCCTCCCCAAATTTTTGTTATAGTTAAAATAGTTGTGGGGGGCCACCCCCCACCCCACCAAATTTTTGTTATAGTTCAAATAGTTGTGGGGGGTGGGGGGCAATGGCCTCTTCTATGTTGATCTTAGTTGGATCGATTAGCATGCATTAAAGTTGGTGGGTAATTAACCTAGGGGAACTTTGGTGTGGTGTTAAATTTGTGGTCCCAACACTTAGTAATATGAAGAAAGGAGCCAAAGAAATATGAAAAAGATCCAGGTCATCCAGACCAAATTTCTAGGATCAAAATAACCCATTATCTAGATTGTATGTCATCCCAAACCATGGTTTTTTTATTTGGTAAATTATAAATAAACCATAATAGTTTGGAATTAGAAAGGGGTGTACAATTGATACAATGGTGCTGCTATAACAGAGCAATCATTTGTTAGGATTGGTTGCAAAAATAGTGAAAAAATATACAAAGAAGAGAAAAGAAGGTCTATGTGACTCAAAGCTGAAGAAGCCCAAGAATTGAATTCCATAGAAGATGTGTGATTGCAAAAGAGGTTAGAGGATAAATTCAAGAAATACATGCAAAGCTAGATTGACATGTATAAGTAGAGGAAAAATTTAACGAATACAAATTGAATAAAAAATAAAGTAAGCTATACTTCAGGTTGGTGCCAGTAAAGATTTTTAGGTTGGTGCCTCTATTTCTCAAGGGGTTGGTACCTCCTAATTGGTACTAGAAAATAAATGTAACAGTAGGCTGGCGCTTACAAGATAATTCAATAATATAATATATTTATCATATATATCTGGTGTATGTTTATGTTACTGTTGTGATTGATTTTATATATGCATTAAAGAGTTGAACTGTTGAAAATTGGCCATTATATTGATTCGTTGACCCCTCTTAGTATCATCATATTTCTAACAATTGGTATCAAAGCTTGGTTCCTTCAGGAAAAGTTACTCACTGGAAGGTGAATCACATAGGATCATGGCCAATCATATTGAATCTTCTTCAATCAAGGCTCCACTATTTGATAGATCAAATTATGCCTTTTGGAAAATAAGAATGAGTACCTACATTATGTATTTAGGTACTAATGTCTGGATGGATGTTGAAAATGGTTACCTGATACTCTGGTAAAGTAATCTATAAAAATAATGCTACGGAAAAAAATGACATATTAAGTGGTCTATCAGACATATAATTTGTCAAAGTAATGTATTTCAAGTCAACCAAATAAATTTGGGACAAGCTTCAAATTTTTTATGAAAGAGATGACAAAGTAAATAAGACTAAACTACAAACTTATACAAGTCATTTCAAGAGTCCGAAAATGGATGAAAATGAGAATGTTGTAGTATTCTTTCTTCATGTAGATGGGATAGCCAACACTATCAGGGGTATTGCTGAGATAATTAAGGAATCTGAAGTTTTTCACAAAATATTAAGATCCATTCCTTCAGATTTAATCTGAAAGTTTCATCTATTGAGGAATTATCAGATCGTTAAAATTTGATTTTGTTCTCTCTTCATGGCACTCTGTTGCATACAAAATGAGAACATAGAAGGAGAAGTTAGGATCAAGAGAGGCCACATTTAAAGTAGCTAAAGAAACAAACAAGCAAAATATCCATGAAGACACGAGTCATGAGTTAGACAAAGAGGAAGCCCAATTTATATGAAAGATGAAAATGAAAACCAGAGATTTCAAAGGTAATCTTACATTCAAGTGATTTGAGTGTGGTAAAGAATGTCACTCTTCATCTAAGTTCCCTTATGCAAAATCAAATGATAGCGATAATAACAAAAATTTCAAATCTCATGATCGTAAAAGAAGAGGATATATCAAAAGGAAACCTTTTGTACTCCAAAGAAGATAGTGATTGTGAAATTGATGAATTCATGTCTAATGATGAGAGAGGAGAAATCTTATTCATAGCCATGAATGATCAAAATGATGAAGAATAAATTGAAGTGAAAGTTGATTTTGAGGGAGAACTTGTAAGTGCCCTGGAAGAGTTAATACGTCTAAGAAAAAAAGGTCAATCAATTAGAAGAACAATTGTCATAATATAAGGATCAGAGATATGATACAAATTCAATCATCCTTTAAAAAATTGAACTAGAATAAACCAAAACAATAGATAAGATTATGTTAAAATAGTTGAAAGAAAAAGAACATAGTGAGAAGTTAGAACAGGAAATTGACTTGGGCAGAAAGGAATTATAAAAAATATCAGATAAATTGAATAAAATTTTGAGGCTAATAAAAGGTATTGAGCCATTATATCACATCCTTAGTTATTAGATATCTCCATTAATCAAAACAATTATTTGTTAGGAAGAGAAACCAAAGAACATCAAGGGAGAGTCAATCTCAACAATAATAGAAAAGGGGTGCAAGGAACCCACTAATTATGTTGATGCTCTGAATAACAATTTAAAGAATTACCAAAGTCATGAATATTCTTTCATCAAAATAAGGCCGAGTCATTCAAAAAAATCTAAGAGAGATTCAAAGGAAGCAAAAAAAAGAGAAGACGACAACTATGCAAATACACTAAAAGGCACCAATACAATTATGGATCAACAAAATTATGGAAAAGAAAGTAGACAAAGTAGTTTAAGCATAATAATTACTTTTAACAAGAAATATACATATACGTACCAAAATTTATTTTATGGATACTATTTCTCATGTAATAATTTTGGTCATTATGCAATTGACTATAGAACATATGCAAGAAGAGATCATTTAAAAATCCAATGAACAACTATTTATATAGAAAATCTAAAGGTATGTATGAAAGTGGTATTAGGAAAGGCAATTCTTTTTCTCCTCTATTGAATTATGTTGAATGCTACATATGCAACAACTATGGGCACAGAACATGGGATTCCAAAAGTAATCTAAATAGGTTTCAAAACCAAGGAAAGGAAGAATGTTCCCTTAGATGTCAACATCCAATAATAGGAGACATAAGTTTTGATAATAATAGAAAAGAAGATTGGGACACATAAGTTTTGATAATATGGTAAATGTTAGAAAATCACATGTCGTGAAGGACATGCTAAGGATATCGAAACCACAAAATGCCATCTGTAAGGAATGCCAAATTGGAGAACAAACTAGGGTATTTATCAAAACAAAAGAATATTCTACATCCAGGCCTTTGCAACTCATCCATGCAAACCTTTGTGGACTAGCCAGGACTCAAACACTGAAAGGTGAAAGACATTTTATGCTATTCATTGATGATTATACATGGATGACATGGGTTACATTTCTTAAAGAAAAATCAGAGGATTTTGAGAAAATCAAAGCTTTCAAGGCATTAGTTGAAAATGAAATTGATATAAAAATAAATTGTCTAAGCACTGATAGAGGAGGTGAGTTCACTTCAAATGAATTCAACAAATTTTGTGAACATCATGGAATCAGAAGCTAAATAAATGTTGCAAGAACACCACATTCAAATGGAGCCTCTAAAAGAAAACATCGAACAATACAATAAATTTCCAAAACCATGCTCTTTGAACCTCAGTTACTAGACAAATTTTGGGGTGAAGTAGTTTACACAATAGTTTATATATTGAACAGAGTTCAAATAAGGGTAAACGATGCTAAAACACCTTATGGACTTTGTAAAGGTAGAACGACCAATGTAAAACATTTGGAAGTATTTGGAAGCAAATGTTATATCAAGATAAATGAAAATGATTTAGGGGAATTTGATTCCAAATTTGATGAAGGATTTTTTTTAGATATGCATATAGAAGCAAGGGGTACATATGCTACAACAAAAGGGTAGGAAAGGTTATTGAATGCATTGATGTAAGAATAGATGAGGCATTGCCTCGATCCCAACCACAACCAATTATATATTAAGAGGCACACGAAGAAGAAATTCATAATGAAGAGCAGATGAAGAATAAAGACAAGAAGGTGAGCCATTGCATCCAAAACCCCCATCTAGGTGTGACCAAAAGAATCATCCATATAGCCAAATTCTTGGAATTAAGGAATCTTGAGTTCAAACTAGAAGGAAGCTTGTCAACATAATAAGCCATGACAACTTATCTCTAATATCCCTAATGAAACCTTAAAACTTTTATAAAGATACTCAAGATGAGCATTGGGTTAAGGAAACGAATGAATAACTAGACCATATTGATAAAAATGAGACGTCGCAATATGTTCCAAAACCTAAGGAAAAAAATGTGATTAGAACCGAGTGGGTCTACAAAAATACGCTGAATGAAGATGGGCAAGTAGTAAGGAACAAAAAATGACTTTTATGTAAAGGACATGCACAATTAAAAGGTGTGGACTTCGAAGAAACATTTACTCCAATATTCATACTTGAAACAATAAGGATATTCTCGGCCTTTTCAATTTTTAAGGGGTTTAAAGTTTATCATATGGATGTAAAATCAACATTTTTAAATGGATAACTACAAGAAGAAGTATACTTTGAACAACCAGGAGGATTTGAGCTATCAAAAGACAAGTATTATGTGTACATATTGAAGAAAGCCTTGTATGGTTTGAAATTGACATCTAGGGCTTGATTTCTAGATTGGATAGATATCTACAATAACAAGGATTTAAAGACGGGCAATATATAGTAATATTTACATAAAAGATGAAAAGGGAAAATTGCTAATTATTTTTATCTATGTGGATGGCATAATCTTTGGAAGACTCTATGAGAAAATGTTTTGCAGGTAACATGCAGAAGGAGTTTGAAATGTCTATGTTGGGGGAATTGTATTTCTTTCTTAGTTTGCAAGTTCATCAATTAGAAATGGGAATTTTTATTTCTCATACCAAGTATATTAAAGAAATATTAAAGAAGTTTGGTATGGAAATCTATGTACTTGTAAGCACTCCTATGACAATAGGATGCAAGCTTAGTAAGGATGGCGGGTCTCCAAAAAAATCAAACCATGTATAGATCCATGATTGGCAATCTTATTTACTTAACAAAATGAGTACTAGATATCATGTAAATACTAGGTATGGTGGGAGGATTTCAATCTATCCCAAAAGAAACTCATGTGAATGATAAGTAAAAAGATATTTAGATATCTACTGGGCACCATAGATTATGGCTTGTGGTACCAAAGGGGAACATATATTACTCTCTGAGATTATATAAATGTACATTGGGATGGAAGTGTTGATAAAAAGAAGATCCGCAATGGGGGGAATTCCTCTTAGGTTGATTTCAGGTCTCCTGGCTCAACAAGAAACAAACCTCCATTTCTCTCTCCACAACTGAGGCAGAATATATTGCAACAACATCATGTTGTACTCAAGTCTTATGGATGAAGAATAACCTCAAGGATCGTCAAGAAAATGGTGAATATCTTGTGCCCATCATGAGCGAAAATACCAATGTTATCAATGCCTGTAAAAACCCTATTATGTATTCCAAAACAAAACACATTCTTATGAAATATCACTTTCTTCAAGAACAAGTTTCTAATCAAGTTGTCAGATTGGAATACATTCCAACAAAAGAACAAATCACAGACATATTTAAAAAACCTGTACCTAATGAAAGTTTTTAATATCTTAGACAAAACATGGGTGTAATTTCCTCTTCCCAAATTGATTTTAACCACGAAGTATGTTGGTGACAGGGGGAGTTCAAAGAAAGAGTATGCATCAGCTCAAGGGAGTGTATGCCATTTTTCATTGATGTAAAAGGGGGAGAATAAGAAGCCATTTAGAGAATAAGAAGAACAATAAACAAGTAGATAAGGGGAATCTAGCCCAAGATAAAAAAAGACTAGAAGATTCCTAGTGGCATTGCCATCAATTCCAAAGGGGGATATTGTTTCACATGTGTTTTCAATGATGTCAACTATAGTCATTAATTTCAAGTGATTTCAAGTTTAGGGGGATATTGTTAAGAATTCACGTTTGAAGTGAAGGTTGCAATTCATAAATGTAGTTTTTTGGGTAGCTTAGCTTTGAAGGAATCAATTATATCTATCAAATGAGCATCCAAAGTGGTTGGATAGATATTCCTCTTAAATATATTTCCAATGGTATATGTCACATAGGTAAACCCCCAAGGGATAATAATAAAAGTCAGTTTGAAGTATCCCAGGTCAGAAAAGGTTCTAGCTTGTTCATGGTTTTAGACTAGCTTGAGTGTGGAGTGTGACACCTGGTGGATGGTGGATCGACAAGCTCTTGGTTATGGCACCCAATCACAAAGAACCTAGTGGAAAGAACCAAAGCGTTTATTAGACCACCCAATATGAAATTGAAAAAGAAAAATATTAGGAGTGGGTGTGGCGAGCGGTGGAGAAACAAGGCCATTGTCACAACACTTGCTCATAGGGAGCCTAGCAAGAAAGTGCCTTGGCATCTATCAGACTGCCCAGGCTACTACGTCTGAAGATTCAGACATGCTTCCACTGTTCTGTGATACTACATGCAACAAGGATGGAAGAAATACCTCATGGGAAGAAACGTACAATCTATTGGAGGAAGAAAACCCAAATGTCTTGGTGACTAAAGCAATAGCAGATGTCAAGGTCTCATCCGAGGCTTGTTATTTTGAAGCAGCATGTTCTTTCCTATATAGAATAGCTGCAAGGCCTAAAATATTTCCATACACTAATATGGTAAGATGGATCATCGACAATGTGGACATTTTAGGCAGAACATTCAGGAATTCCAAGCACGAAGTCATGGGGTCATTTACTCCATATAATCTACATCGAATGTATCATCTGCCAGAACCACAAAAATCTATACGACAGAGCCTTCATCGAGAAATTTGTGAAAGAAAATTAAGACCTGAAGGACAACATGCAGAATTGGAGGTCTTGCTCCAGCAAGTTCAAGCAGGAGAAAACTGGTATGTACCCAATTGCACCTCTGTCAACCTTGCATAAATTTGCAGCTGCAATGATGTGTAGGCTATTTGGAAAGGAAGACAGTACCAAGTTTTCTATTGAATGCATACCATTAATTGATGCGGCTATTAATTCTATCATTATGAACTGGAGCAATATCTTATCATATAATTTGGCTATGAACATTAAAGAATATAGGTAGAACAGATTTATCACTTCTTGGGTTATTCGTCCTTTTTATATGAGTGCATATGTGATGGACATTATATGTTTTTGTTCAAATTTTCCAAACATGGGCTGGAAATGGACTCTACAGGGCCCTACTCCTATCCATGTTTATCATAAGATTTTGTGGGAATCACAGTTCAACTTCCACTTTTACAAAATATATCATGGCGTTATGTTGCTAATTCACCATACTATTTTTGATAAGAAAGCCGTCAGGCTATTAGAGGAAGCTAAAACAGACATCTTGTTGTTGTCAAGATGGTTTTGTGAAGAGTTATTTACTTATATCAGAGTTTTTGGGAGTATCAAAGCTCCTCATGTTCATCCATTATATGTTCCTGAAAAGTTATTGGCAAGAGAAATTGCATATCAAACAGTGGGGGGTGGTATTACTAAAACCATCAAAGAACTAAAGAAATCTATCTGGCCTACCTAGCTGATGCAATGTGGTTCTTTTGCATTACATGATTTTGGGAATCTGGGAAAGGAGATACAAAATATCACATCCTAAGTCTGGCTATTGTGCCAGGCAGACAGTACGACCCTAACAAGGCCACCCAGAACTTCACTGCCATGGTTAAAATTAGACAATTTACTCATGAGAATGATCATTTCGATGGTCTCTTCGAGTCAGCTGAAAGAGTTTCACAGGTCTTACATTTGGCATCCACAAAACTGAGCCTACTATACCTTAATCGCTTCCATATATATAGGAAAAAAAGGCTAACAAAGGTCCCTTTGGAACTATTGCATATTGAAGAAACAAGTGAACGAAGAGAACCCACTCCCAACGTAAGATTGGAGGAAGGTTCTGAGCATAATTCTGATAGGTAATCTTAAGGGAAATCAGTTCAAAGTTCAGAATGTTCTGAACACCAATCTCAAAATATGGAAGAAAGCCCTGAGAAAAAACCTGAGGAGGACACCGAGAAAAGTGTTGAATAAACGGCCAAAAACACCTCAATTGAGGAAAACATGGAGACAAGTTCATGCAGAAAAGACCAAAGTCAATGATCTGGATCAAGTATGGGATCAATTTAATAAAAAGCTTCAAGTACAGCAAACGGAGACGAGTCTTGAAGGAATGTTTGGATTTCATACTCCTCAATAGATCAACAAGTCATAAGCATGGAGACAATAATACAAGGGGTTATAACTACTGAAGATATTGAAATCGTCCAAGCCTACCCAACTTTGGACATTCTTCTAAAAATTGAGTAAATACCCCCACTAGATATATTCTACAGCCCAACACATAAGGCTATAGTGAAGAGCTAAAGAAAGAAGAGGAAATGGGATACATCAGTAGCAACAATTCTTGAAAATGAATCGATGGGGGTAGTATGGAAAGACACCCCCATCAGTCCAACAGAAAACCTTACTAAGCTATCACAATTTGCAGGTGCTTATGCAATTGCGACAAATGATAAGGTAGCCGAAGTTCGGCTTTTGCTCAAATAAAAAAGAAGAAAGAACTCAGTTGTTGGAACAACAACTTGACCTGGAGAGACGAAGCACTAACAGACAAGCAGAGACATAGATGGCACATCTACAGAAAGATTTTGAACAGATGAGGTTACAACATCAAGAAGACATCACAAAAAAGGATTCACAGATTAATCAAATTCAAACAACAATAGATAAACGGAGAGACAACCCTCATACAGAGGAATTTATTAAAGAAGAACTTGAACTAAACTCTCAGTTATCACAACAACAAGAAGTATTTTTCCAGAAAATCTCATTGATCAATCCATATTGTGAAATAATTGATGCATTAACCAATCAAGTGGTTGATAAGAGATTAGAATATGAAGAGGTCAATAAGATAATTTCAAAGTTTATTTCCTGGCAAGAATCAGAAGAAGGTAGAAAGGCCGACCTGCCAAAGATCAATGAATCTCGCAAGGATATTCTATTCACTAATTGGGACATACAACTAAAATGGATAGAAAGGACAACAGCTAGAGCCGCTAGCACAGCAAATAATATAATTGAAGTTGTGATTAAAAACCTTCATAGTGCCAATCTCATCAAAGAATGCAAGCCAAAATTCTCCCATACTTTAAACAGTTAGAGAAACAATGGAAAGAGACTATCAAAGTGAAAGAAAAGGTAATCAAAAAGTTGTCTAAGCCTGACTGGGAAACTGACTGGTAGTTTCTGGTGAAACCACACAATCAATGGATGACTCTGCGTTGTCTAAAAAATTCCACTCAAAAGATGTTGCCTCCACTCTTTGATGATGTATTTATGAGCCAATTAAGATCTAGAATCAGCCAACCACCTCAGTTGAAGCCGATGATATATATCTTTGAATTAAAGGACCAAATGGCTCATTAGAAACATTTAAGTTAAAAAAGCTCGTCATCATTTTAATTTCTATTTTCAATTTTTATTTTACTTATTCTGAGGAAGTTTGTTTTAAACCTCCTTAGCTTTTTGTGTAATAATCTATTTTTGATACATATTTTGTATTATTTAAACCTCTCTCATGCATTTAGAGAGGGGTCCAAAATTTTATCAAGAACGCTTTACAAAGGCTTGCACTTCTGTACTTTTGTGATTATCTTGATGAAATAATTGGATCAAGGTCTTGATCTTCTTAGAAATTGAATCATACTCTATTGAATTTGCACTTTTGTACTCTTACAATATATTTAGTTAAAAGGAAGCAGATCACTATTGTTGACTTCATGAGTAGAATATCTCATGTTTGATACTTCTATCTTTATGGTTGAGTTTTGTTTATGAATTAGCAGTAATATTTTCTTATATTGTATTATGTATGAAATCTGAGATACAGTTTGACATTATAGCACTTTTGTAAAATGTTTTAGCTGTAATTCCTTATTAAGTACATGAGCAATTGATATATGCGATATAGTTTTCACAATTATTTTGCCTAACTATTTAGTCAAAATAATTATCAGTAATGATTTCATCCCTTATAGCAATTGAATGATCTTTATTACATGTTGCTCTAAGATATCTTTGTAGATCGCATGATTTAAGCTATTCCCCATGTATATATTAAGATAAATGTTTGAATAGATAGTTGCATGTGTTTGTTGTTTAATTGGATCATTTTAGTTAAGCCATTTCCCATTATACCTTATTTCAAACCACAATCATCATCCTATAAATTCTTGCTAGGAGATTGGTCCCATTATCCCTAGTCGGAGCCACCATATCAAACGGAAAAGGAGTTTCTTCCAATGTCCGGACCAGGTGATTATTCCTCATGTTGTTGCAACAAAATTATGAGGCTTCAATATTTTGGTGCTAGAAGGAGGGCCACAGCTATGAACAACAAAGAAGACTGATCATAAATCAAAATTCCATCCTAAGAGTCATTCCCCTTCTAGATCTCCTCTAACTTCTAGATCCATATCTAGAACTACAATCCCAAGATCGGAAATTGAGAAAACCTCTCCAAAATATCCTAGTGAATCTTAGAGAATACCTTCTTCAGACTACAACCCTGAACCCCCAAAAGTTTAGACTTTGATATAGAAGTTAGAGCAAATCTCTATTTTAGCTAAAAAGCCTACAAGATCTCAATCATCTGAAGGAAGTGTTTCCTATGTTCTACAACCAAGACGAATATTGGCTCGTTCTCAAAGTGAGAAGATTGGAATTCCTCCTTTTGAATTTCCCATTTCTTCTTTATGAAAGAAATCAAGAAATCTGAATCACAAACATCCACTAGCGAGGTTTTATCCAATTCTCCACCTCAAACTCCTTCATTCCCTCCAGGCATTCCAACAACTTCCATTCCAACTACTGGTGCTATTTATTCTAGTCCAAGCACCCAATCTTCCTCTTCTTCAACTCAAACTCCACCCATATCCTCGTCCACTCAAACCCCTCCTATCATCTCATCCACTCAAAGTCCAATGACAAGACAACAACCACCACCACGAGTAAGACCATGGAATAATCTCAGTGTTGTACCAATGGCAACTCCTCTGCACCCTCTTCCTAAGCATCCTGAAAGATGGTTGCCTAAATTTAATCCTAATGATGAACTACCAGCAAAGGAACATCTCCATAACTATATGTTGGTCATCAATTTGAATGAAGTTAGTGAAGAAGATTGCGTAGTCAGATTATTTCCATATACTCTTACAGGATCGGCAGGATCCTGGTACTTTTCGTTCCCCCTCGATCCATAAATAACTGGGATATGTTAGAAGAACAATTCCTAGCTAAGTTTGGAGATGATAGAACCACTACATTGCTCATCAATGAATTGTCCAATCTAAAGGCTAAGACAGGAGAAAATATCAAATATTTCAACTCCAGATTCAACAAACTACTCAATAAAATTCCAGATACGTCAGCCCCTGGTGTTGATGTTCAAATTGAGTGATACATATCTTCTCTTCCTTCCAATATAGCCATTTTTGTAGATAGAGCAAATTTGGCCACATTAGCTGAAAAAATGAAGGAAGCCTTGTCTGTAGAGAAACACATAATTTCTCTTGAAAAGAAAACCTCTCAGGAAGACAGAAAATCTAAGAGAGTTACTTTCAAAGATGACTCTAAAAACAAAGCTCCAAAAGATCCTTTTGATCTTGAAGGCCTTTAGAAAGTACTGAAAACCATGTCTAATGAAATGGCTGAAATGAAGAAACAAGTTGTTGAATCCTCTTCTGCTAAAAAATGTTTCAAATCTTTTAGGAGGAATCAGTCTTCTAGTCCTCAACCACCAAATACCATATCTAATGTTGAGTCCGATTTAGAAGAAGAGGAAGAAGAAACCACAATGACCGATGAAGAAACTGAATAAGAAGAAGTAGTCTAACTAAATGGGATGTGGGACTTTATCCCTTCAAACGGAGTAGAACAAAAAACTTTTCCTGTTAGAACCAGAAACAAAGGGCCTGCTGATACGACTCAGTCAAATCAAAAGCAGAAAACTCCAACTCCTACTGTTAAGGAAAAATCAATTAGTAAAAAGTCTTCTCCTAATGCTTCACAACCAAATCCATCTTCATCAAATCTTCCATCTACAACAAAGACCCTGGTATTTACTGATACCATGGAGTATAACATTGTTGAAGACGTGAAGAATCTAGGGCCAATATTTCGCTACATGAACTTATCAAAGTAAAGCAACAACAGAAAAAACTACTTAGAGAACTAAATGTAGTTCCTTCTTCTCCCCTACCTATTGTTGTTGTATCTCAAGCTGCTAAAGGCATGGGTAAACCCCCCACCTCTTCAAACAAAGTTGACCCTACAAATGTCATCATAATTGGTGACATATCTAATTCACACACGCCTGCTTTCCTCTTAACCTATGAAATTTTCAATAGGAACCTTCATAATTGTTTGATTGACTCAGGAGCCTCTTCTAATATGATGCCAAAAACAATCTGTACTAAGTTAAACTTTTTTCCTCAGAAGTCTGTTGTTCACATAGTACAACTTGACATAACCAAAGTAGAGGTCTTAGGGGAATCAAATTTAGTTACCATTTGACTTTCCTCAAATCCCAAAGTCTGTCAAATAATTAATATATTGGTCATTGATATCCTGAATTCTATGGTCTAATTCTAAGTAGAGACTGGTTCGAGAAACTCCATGGACATTTTGCTACAGACTGGTCTCACATGTGCCTACCCTACAATGGAAAGCCAAATCAAATTCGAGTTGACTGAGAGAAACACCTGAAACATACAGTGACTGGTTTTGAAGGTGATAATGAGCCGCTAGCATTCAATAATAACATTATTGGGAATTATTCAGCTGAGTCATTTTTAGGGAACTTTAATGCACAAGAGTCTCCCTTTCTAGATAATGTTGTCAGATTGAAAATTTCTCCGAGACAGATGCTTCAAAGTGAAAATTAATTAATTAATTAAAAAATAACTAATAATAATAAATAAATAAAAATTGTAAATAAACCCGTAGTTAAAACTTTATTTTGGACTTTATACTTTAATGGTTCCAAATATAACGATGGTGCAGGAGCTGGTTGCATCTTAATCAGCCCAGAAGGAGAAAAAAACCATGTTAGCTTGTAGACAAGAATTTGAGTGTACAAATAATACCGCAAAATATGAAGCATTGGTTCAAGGATTATACAAAGCAATTGGCCTCAACATCAAATATCTGCATATTTTTGGAGACTCAAAAATTGTCATTAAACAGGTAAGAAATATTATCCACTGTCTCTTTGGACATCTTAAGCATTATCAATCATTAGTCCAGGATTTTACATCACATTTTTTTTGCATTCAATATTTCTCCTGTACCTAGATTGCAAAATTCTTATGTCGATCTATTAGCTAATGTTGCATCAAAACTCATACCATCTGAGGATTATAATCCTGATAAATTTTCCATTGAATTAGTTTTTAGACCATCCACTCCTGACAATGTCACTAATTGGCGAGTCTTCAACGATGATTATGATATTGTAAATTTTATAACATTGAAGGGGTCATACGATGACCAAATCATATATGAAAATGAGCATGGAATTCAGTTAAATAAGAATGTTGATGAAAATCCAATACCCAAATTTGTAGTCAAATTAGAAGATCTCTATGATCTCAAAGACAGATTTAAGAAGGTAACTAATGCCAAACTCCAAAGCTCAACCTTGAGATTTGAATTAGTAAACCTTGGAACTGATGACAAGCATTAGAACATTAATCTAGGTCTCTGTCTATCCTCTGATGAAAGATCATCATTTATTCGATTGTTAAATACATACAAAGGTATATTTTTCTGTGATTATTCTAATCTCAAAACGTATGATACCTCTGTCATACAACACACCATTCCTATGATCTCTAATGATAAACTAGTGCAACAGAAACTAAGGAAAATTCACCCAAACCTTGAAAGTCAAATCAAATTGGAGTTGAATAAACTCCTTAAGGCCAAAATCATATTTCCTGTTAGGCATTCGAAATGGGTGTCCAATTTAGTGTCTGTTAGGAAAAAGAATGGTGACATTTGTATATGTATAGATTTTAGAAATTTAAACAAAGCATGTCAGAAATACAACTTTCCACTGCCAACCATGGAACAAGTGCTATAGTCAGTAGCCGGTTCTAAGCTCATGTATTTTCTTGATCGATTTTTGGGATATAACCAAATCCTGGTCCATCTAGATGATAGATTGAAAACCACGTTCAGAACTAAATGGGGAACATATGCTTATCAAAAAATGTCTTTTGGTTTGATTAGTGTAGGAGCCACATTTCAAAGAGCTATGGATATAACATTTAAAGGACTCATTAACAAATCAGTGGTTATTTACCTAGATGATATCACTTTCTATTCCAGGAAGAGAAGCAGCCATTTAAATGACCTTAAGTGGATCTTTGAACAATGCAAAAAATATGGGATCTCGCTCAATCCAAGAAGTCTTATTTTGCCTTAAGCAAAGGTAAGATTTTATGATTTGTCGTATCAAAAAAGGATATTTATATCGATCCAGAAAGGATTAAGGAAATTGAGAAAATCTCGTTATCCCATAATAAGAAACCAATGAAGCCTTTCCTTGGTCAAATAAATTTTGTAAAAAGATTTTTCGCTGACTTTTCACAAATAGTTTTACCTTTACAGTTTATGAATAAAAAAAATCAGTTTTCAAGTGGGGTCATAATGATAGAGAAGCATTTGGTTTAATCAAACAAGCTATTATCAATGCTCTATCCCTAGCAACTCCAAAATTTTCCAATCATTTTGTTTTATACATATTTGCGTCAGAAACATCATATGTTGTCATTTTGACACAGCTCAATGATCAATAGATAGAAGCACCAATATCGTTTTTTATTCAAATTTACAAGGTGCCGAATTAAATTACTCCGGTGTGGAAGAACAGGCCTTTGTTGTTTTTAAGTTAATAAATCATTTTAGACCATTTCTCCTTAAAACTCACACCAAAATCATAGTTCCATTCTCAGTAGTAAGGCAATTACTGGTGCAAAGCAAAGTAGGAGAAAAAAGGGCCAACTGGGTAACCGTGATGCAAGAATATGATGTCAAAATTGGACCAACTAAAATTGTTAGGGGTTAAGGTTTTTGCAAAATGTTAGTCGGGGCATCCAACTTACCAGTGGAACAAGATCAGGGTGATGATATACAAATATTAGAGGTAAGCCTCAACAATACTAAATCCCGATATGTTGATCTCATCTTTTATTTAAAAAATGGGTATGCCCCTATGCAGCTCAGTTATAAAAGAAAAAGGGCTTTGAGATTGAAAGCAAAGAAATACAAAATCGTCAATGATGTTTTATTTCGAAAAAATTACGACTCTGTTTTGCTAAGGTGCCTTGAAAAATCTGAGGCAGAAAAGGTTTTGCAGGAACTCCATGATGGACTAGCTGGTGGACATTTTGGAGGAGACACAACATCACACAAAATCCTACATGATGGCTATTACTTTCCAACCTTGTTCAAGGATGCACACAAATACGTAAGGAAGTGCAAAAACTATCAAATTGTTGTTGGAAGACAACAGAAACCTGCATTTCCATTACATCTAATCAACATTGAACAACCATTTGAGCAATGGGGACTGGACATAATAGCTGAGATCATTCCTCACTCTTGAAAGCAACAGAGATGCATCCTTACAGTAACTGATTACTTTACTATATGGGTGGAAGCAATTCCACTAAAGGTAGCCAATTCTGAGAACATTATCGAATTTATTGATCAATTTTTCATTACCAGATTTGGCCTACCGACTGCCCTGATGTTTGACAATGCATCTTACTTCACAAGCAACACTATGATAGAATTCGCTCTCAAAAGAGGTTTCAAACTCAAGTATTCTACTAACTATTATCTTCAAGGAAATGGTTTAGCAGAATCAACCAATAAAAACCTCATTAGGATCATTAAACGAACTATTGATCAGAGTCAAAGAAACTGACATATATCTCTAATATTTTCTCTATGGGAAAATCGGATAACACAAAAGGCCTCAATAGGCACTGCTCCATTTAATCTAGTCTATGGGAAAGAAGTTGTTCTTCCTACAAATATAGCTATTCCCTCTCTAGCCCTAGTTCAATTTATTGAAGAGACTCCTTCTTCTTCTTTGCAATTAAGGGAATCACAAATCCTCAAACTCGAAGAAGAAAGAGAGAAATCCAAAATCATACATGCCCATCATCAATAGTTAGTTAAATCTTCCTTTGATGAAAATTATGTTAGCCCAAAATCATTTCAACTTGGAGACCTTGTATTAAAGTGGGATAAATCACATGAGGAAAAAAGTAAGCATACCAAATTCCAAAGAATGTGGCTTGGACCATTTCAGATTACAGAACAAATCGGCCCATCAACGTTTCTATTGCAAGATTTATCAGGAAAAAGAGATTCTTTGCCTATGAGTTGGCATATTTTGAAAAAATGTTTTTCATAGGAGACAACCTCTTCTATCCCATGTACACTATCACCTTTACTTTTACTAGGAAAAAAAAAATTAAATAGTATAACTATTGGCCTTACAATAAAATCTCCTGAAAATTTATTATTATTATTTTTTTCTTTCTGAACAAAATTTTCAAAGAAATGATTACAACATCTGAAAGTTAGTTAAGTGCCATAAAACTTTGAAAAAAAAATTCCCACTAAAGTTATAAATTCTTCAGAAAACCTCAAACTTTATAAATTTGTCTACTCTATTATCAGTCAAAGAAAATTTATCGATAACAAAGTAAAGATTGTCTGCAATTAAACATTCTTAAACTCCAAAAATTGTTATCCTAAACTCTTAAGGAGTCAATGGTTCTCCTCATCAAATTAAGTTTACAATTTTTTAAACTGTTAAAAAAAAAAGGTCTCATCACAAGCCTACTTACCATGTTCATAGGAAGGATATAAACTAACATTACCAATACTGAATATCAATCCAGGGTAATGGCTTATGATTGTTACAAATCCTAAGATAAGGGGTCTCATCACGAGCCAGCTTGTTCAATCCAATTACAACCAATGAATGGCATTGTCACTTTTTGGTCACCAAACTAGGACAATGGCTTTTAGGAAATAAAAAATAGAAAAGAAGTTAGCAAAAAAATAAAAATAAAAATTGATGCACATATATATTTAAATTACCTCTAAAAATTGCACTCTTATATGGATGGGATTCTGAATCATTGAAGGTTAAAAGGTAACCCTGTCAAGACTATAAATGCCTTTTGAAAACAGTGGCTCTACATATGACAAAGTGAGTATACAGAAAGCTAAGTTGTAAGAAGCCCCCTACTTTATCTTTATAAACTAATCAATGACTAATATAGCCAAAAGGGATTTCATTTATAAGAGTGTACAAAAGGATTGTAATCACGTGAGTTTTGTTTTATTTCAGAGTAATGCCTCTTAATTAATATTTCATATAGCATTTTTCTTTCCTTAATTATTTTTATTTAGAAAAGTTTTAGAAAGAAATTCATTTTAAATCAAAGATAGTTAGTTCTTCCAATGAATCGCCAATTGTTGTACTGTTCAACAACCCCCCCCATTTATTATATAATAGTTAGTATTGTATTATTAAATGGGGACCCTTAAAAAAAAATCAAAAAACTTAGAAAATAAGAGCTTGTCTTTAAATCCAGTCAAAATAAAGCCTTAGATGGACTTAAGATATTAAGTTGGGTAACTTTATGACTAAGCATCCTCGCTTTATTGCAAATTGCATGATCCCAAAGTAACAAAGGTTATTCATGAGTCGGATTTTGTGAAACACGATAAAAGAACCCCCTTAGAAGGTTGAAATTAGAGTTAAACTCTTTTATAAACCTTAAGACCTAGAGTATTCTTTATAATATAAAGTACTTATCGCATCGCAGCTTTCACAAAGGCGCAAATGTTCAAACCATAAAAACTGCGAATTGTGATATGGTCTGAGCCCGACGAAATAATATTTTTTTATAACTTGAATCAAGTTTGACCTATCGCGAACATATATTTCAATGGAATAATCATCTGTTTAGGGAAAAGCGCTCGAACAAGGTAAAATCATGTCGCTCATTTCAAATTGCAAAAATACCAAAGCGACTTTGAATTGGTCTATTCCACATAACCTGACATCACCGATTTGCGATATTATGATAAAGCCATTTATCGCAATCGCTTGATCGGTATCGCACTTAAAACACACCAATTTGAAATATCATTTACAACTTGCAATGCAATGGTTTGATAAGGCATAAAGAAAATCACATGTAGGCCTTAATGAGTATTTAATAAGGTTTAACCACATTTACTCCTTTCACGGCTCGAGAAGATTAATATCTTTTTTTTACCCATCTTGAAATAAAATCTTCATCTTTACGTTGTTTTAGAGTTTACTATGTTATTGTGTTTCCGCTTTCATTGTCGCTATGTGTTTCATTCTGTTTTGTCCATTGCCAAAATTTCGGGAAATTTCCAAAGAAAACAACGCTCAGGAAACTTGCTAAGAAAGAAAAGAAGATTGCAGAGGCTACTGCGTCTAAAGATTCAGACATGCTTCCACTGTTCTTTGATACTACATGCAACAAGGATGGAGGAACTACCTCATGGGAAGCAATGTACAATCTATTGGAGGAAGAAAACCCCCAAGGGTCCTAGTGACTAAAGCAATAGCAGATGTCGAGATCTCATTGAGGCTTATTATTTTCAAGCAGCATGTTCTTTCATGCATAGAATAGTTGCAAGACCTAAAATATTTCGATACAATGATATGGTAAGATGGATCATTGACAATGTGGACATTTTAGACAGAACATTCAGGAATTCCAATCACGAAGTCATGGGGTCATTTACTCTAGATAATCTACGTCGAATGTATCATCTTCCAGAACCACAAAAGCTATACGACAAAGCCTTCATTGAGCACTTCGCGAAAGAAAATGAAGACTCGATGGACAACATGCAGAATTGGAGGTCTAGCTCCAACAAGTTCATGCGGGAAAAAACTGGTATGTACCCAATTACACCTCTGTCATCCCTGCATAAATTTGCAGTCGCAATGATGTGTAGGCTATTTGGAAAGGGAAACAGTGCCAAGTTTTCTATTGAATGGGTACCATTAATTTATGTAGTTGTTAATTATATCATTATGAATTGGAGCAATATTTTATCAGATAATTTGGCTATGAACATTAAAGAATATAGGGATAACACATTTATCACCTCTCGGGTTATCCCTCCTTTTTATATGAGTTCATATGTGATGGACGTTATATGTTTCTGTTCAAATTTTCCAAACATGGGCTGGAAATGGACTCTACATGACCCTACTCCTATCCATGTTTATCATAATATTTTGTGGGAATCACAGTTCAACTCCCACTTTTACAAAATCTGTCATGGCGTTATGTTGCCAATTCAACAAACTATTTTTGATAAGAAAGTTGTCAGGCTATTAGAGTAAGCTAAAACAGACATCTTACCATTGGCAAGATGGTTTGGCGATGAATTATTTACTTATGTCAGAGTTTTTGGGAGTATCACAGCTCCTCATGTTCTTCCACTATATGTTCTTGATAAGTTATTGGCAAGAGAAATTTCATATCAAACAGTGGAGGATGGTATTACCGAAACCCTCAAAGAAATGAAGAAATCTATTTGGCCTACCTTCACGATGGAATGTGGTGCTTTTGCATTACATGATTTTAGGCATGCGCCAAAGGAGATACAAAATATCACATTCCTAAATCTGGCTACTGTGCCAGGCAGATAGTATGACCCTAACAAGGTCGCCCCTAACTTCACTACTATGGTTAAAATTAGACAATTTACTCATGAGAATGATGATTTCGATGATCTCTTCGAGTCAGCTGAAATATTTGTGCACGTGTTACATTTTTCATCCATAAAACTCAGCCCAGTAGACCTCAACTGCTCCCATATATATATGAACAAAAGGCTAACAAAGGTCCCTTTGGATCTATTGCAGATTGAAGAAACAAGCGAACGAAGAGAACCCACTCCCAGCATAAGCCTGGAGGAAGGTTTCGAGCATAATTCTGATAGGGAATCTTAAGGGAAATCAATTCAAAGTTCAAAACATTCTGAACACCAATCTCAAGATATGGAAGAAATCCCAGAGAAAAACCTCGAGGAGGACACAGAGAAAAGTGTTGAAGAAACAGCCAAAAAGGCCACGACTGAGGAACACATGGAAACTGACTCCACACAAGTTCATGCAGAAAAGACCAAATTCATTGATCTGGATCAAGAATGGGAGCAATTTAACAAAAAGCTCCAAGTACAGCAAACAGAGACGAGTCTTGAAGGAACGCTTGGATTTCAGACTCCTCAATAGACTTAGCAGGTCATAAGCATGGAGACAACAATATAAGGGATTACAGCTACTGAAGATATTGAAATCATCCAGTCCTACCCAACTTTGGAGATTGTTCTAAAAATTGAGTAAATACCCCCACTAGATATATTCTAGAACCCAACACATAAGGTTGTGGTGAAGAGGCAAAGAAAGAAGAGGAAATTGGATACATCAGTAGCAACAATTCTTTAAAATGAATCAATGGAGGTAGTATGGAAATACACACCCATCGATCCAACAAAAAACCTTGCTAAGTGTTGTGGTCACCAACAACCCCCTCTTTTGTTTGGTGTTAGCAACAACCCCGAGCAAATGGGGGACCCTTAGTAAAAATTCATCAAAATTCCCCTTGAATATTTTTGTTTTTCTTAGGACCACGAAAAAGCGACGCTAAACTCATCGCATCGCATTTATCATGAATGCTCTTAACAAGAGAGACTTAAGAAATCCCCGACGGCCGATGTGCGACGTCGCATATCGCAGCAGCCACATAGAGTAAGACAGAATAACTAATATCCGCGATGTGCGATTTGCGATTTGCGATCTCTAATCCACAATCTGCGATCTGCGATGATCCGATATTGTGGTATCACAATGCTGTAATACTAATATGCGATCTACGACGAAGCACGAGATCTTGCTCAGCACAACATTCAAAGGAAAGCTGTCCTTTAATCAGAGTTAGGTGCGCGCATGTAAAAAGAAATTAATGATCATACGAATGACCGCTTTTCGTTTTTCGAAGAGTCAGTTCACTTTGAATGTCATGATTATACACACGCAACATCTGAAGCTTTCATATCAAAATTTATTTTTCATTTATTCTTTTCCTTCACGCAACTATAAAACAGGAGATAAAATGGAGTAATTTTTCTTGTGCAGGAAACATCTAAGGAAAAGAGGAAAGCGTCGATGTTTAGAGGCCACAAAAGAGGCTTATTCAGAAGCGGGAACCACATACGATAGGCCATCTGAAGCTCAGAGTTAAAGGCACAAAAAAGCAGCATGACTACAAAGATACCTGAAGCTTGCACGATAGAAAAGCCCAGAATGAAGAGCAAAGGCAGTTTCCAATCCAGATAATTGCTCGGGAAGTAAAGTCTTCTGACTCATCAAGTCATTAACAAAGACAGAAAACTAAAGTAGCAAAAGCAGGTCTAGTTTGAGAAAAATTCGAGTTATTACCAAGTATACATTCAGTCGGCGGGAGATTCTCTTAAAATATCTGATAGTTTATCGAAGAGGTGGTGTCGACCCTTGTTACTCCTATTTTTGTAACACGCACAAAGGGAAAGGAAACCAACCGACCCCTCTCGGTCGAATGCTGCACACTCACAGCGCTAAAGAAGCAAAGACAGAAATAGTTCAAAGTTAGATTTAATTTTAGAAATAATTTGCTTTATCAGAGGGACGATCATTTGAAAACCGGATCCCAAATTTATGTAATCAAGTTAATTAGTTAGCAGTATTTAAACCCTTCTCATGCATTTAGAGAAGGGTCCGTAGATTTGTCAAAAACTTATCCTCAGAACATGCACTTTTGCACCCTCAGAGGAGGTTTTGATGAATAGATGGATTGGAATTTATCTTTACTTGCATTTTTGATACCTGCTACTGATGTTGCACTTCTATACTCTTAGTGGATGTTAGAACAAGGAAAGATAAATCATTGTTGCTTGAAGCTTGTGAGTGGAACCAGTCATAAATGGTACTTATCTCTTGACTATTTCTGCTTATGTTCTTTAAGTGATTTATAGTTTCAGTTGTTTATATGTCATTGTATGAATGTATGGGTTACCATTTGGCACTTTTGTACGGTGGAGCCGTATTTTTTGTATCTGACATATAAGTAACTTATTATGCGATATTCTGCTCATAACTATTTTGCCTAACTTCTTATGCAAAATAGTTTATCTTTAATGATTTCTGTTCTTATGATAGTTGAATGATCTTTATTACCAGTTATTATTCGAAATCTTTTTAGATCGCATAATAGCAAGGAATACACCCCGGGTTAGTGTAGATTAGGTGTATTGTTTCTTATTAGGTTACAATAGCATAGTGTTAATTTAAAGAGTCTAAATTAGATTTACTTTGAATTTTCATTAGGTTAGCATAGTCCAAGCTCTACACACACACACACGCACCCAAGGTCGGGAAACTGGTCTCGTCATCCCCAGTCGGACCCGCTATACCAAACGGATAAGGAGCTGCCAACCAAGGTCCGGACCGGGTGGGTATCCCAGTTGTTGTCGACCCGATTTTCGGGGCTTCAACATATTTGGCGCTAGAAGGAGGGCCTGTCTATGAATGGCACCTAAATCAAAATCTAAATACCATTTTGAGAGTAAATCACCCTCATCAACTCCTCCGACTTCCTTAGAAAATTTAAAATCAGAATCCCAAGTTGGTCGAATAATAACCGCTGCTACATACTCTAATATTTCATACCAACCTACCATCGAACCCCTTGAAGTTCAAACTCTCATTCATAAACTCCAAGGATTTTCTATTTTTTCAATAGGGTCTGATAAATCTCAAAGCAGCGTGACTTCGCAATACAATCCCGCTCATCCCCTGACCAGGTTAAAGAGTAGAAAATTTGGCATCCAGCCAACCGAACTCCCTCTTCCCGCCAGAAAAAGAGCAAGGAAAACATCACTGCACTCTGACGGTGAAACTCTCTCATCTACATCATCCATTTCAACCCCTTCACCGTGAAGTCAACCACCCACATCTCCATTCCAAATCACTCATCCACCTTCCACAACCCCTCTTCCCCAATCATCCAAGATCATATTATCTACATCTTCAAAACCTCGAGGATCATCTCCTACACTTGCAATTACCAGTAGCTCAAGAATGGCTCAAGCTCCGTGGAACAATCCTGGAGCGGTTTTTATGCCTCCACCCCTGAGCCAAATACCGCCCCATCCTAAGAAATGGCTACCCAAGTTCAACCTAGAAACAGGCATGCTAGCTGAAGAGCACATTAACAATTTCATGCTCTCGGTCAATCTCAATGGAGTTATCAATGAAGATGTTGTGGTCCGGCTTTTTCCCTATACGATGCAAGGAACAGCCGGGTCGTGGTACTTTTCGTTACCTTCCAGGTCTATAACAAGCTGGGACATCTTTCAAAGTCAATTCCTCACCAAATTTGGTGACGATAGATCAACGACAACGTTAATCAGTGACCTATCCAATCTCAAAGCCGAAACCAAAGAACCCATCAAAGATTTCAATTTGCGGTTCAATAAGATCCTCAACAAAATCCCCGCTACTTCCCCACCTAGAGAAGAAGTGTGATGTGAGTGGTATATCATAGCATTACCATCAAACCTAGCAGTCTTCGTAGATAGGGCGAATAAAACAACTCTAGTCGAAAATCTGACAGAAGCCTTAGCGGTAGAGAGACGCGTTGTAGCTCTAGAAAAGAGATCTGCGATAGAAGAACGTAAGTCCAAAAAGACCTCTTTCAAGGAAGACTCCAAGAAGAAACAGACAAAAGACCCTTTCGATTTGGAAGGGTTACCGAAAGTATTAAAAACCATGTCCAATGAGATGATCGACATAAAGAAACAAGTGGCAGAAACTTCTTCGAAAAAGCCCTATAGAAATTTCAAAAGAGGCCCTTCAATGGATACGAAACCACCCAACACTATTTCAAACGTCGAATCCGAAGAAGAGGAAGAAGAGGAGAGAACCATTGAAGGACAAACCGATGATGAAGAAGTTGTGGAACTACAAGGAATGTGGGATTTCATCCTCCCACAAGAAGAGGATCAAGAAGCGGTTAGCAAACTTAGCAGAAACCAACTTGATCCTCCCCAAACTACCCCCAAGCAGAAGGGCGCAAGCCCTACAATAAAAGAAAAAGTCGCAACAAAGAAAACAACCACAAAGGCGACTCAATCTAGCCCAGCCCTATCAGATCAAACACCTTCATCAAAGACACTAATAGCGTCGGATGAAATGGATTACAACATTATTGATGACATGAAAAAGACGAGGGCTAATATCACTCTTTATGAATTGAGCAAATTGAAACATCAACAGAAGATAATGATGAAAGAATTACACGCCATACCCACCACATCTTTGCCTACAGCTGTGGCTACACACAACATGGGAAGACCCCCAATCAACACGTCCAATAAGATCGATCCAAATGACATCGCCTTGATTGGAGGAAGATCAAGATCTCACACTCCCCCCTTTTTGCTCACTTATGAAATCTTCAATAAAAACATGCACAATTGTTTAGTAGATTTTGGAGCTTCAACAAATATTTTACCCAGATCAATATGTGCCAAGTTAAACGTTCAACCACAAAATCCGCGATACGCATAGTTCAGCTTGATCGGTCTCAAGTCGAAGTAATTGGTGAACTTAATCAAGTCACCATAAGATTGTCATCTAACCCCAAGGTTTGTCAGGTTATTGACATTCTAGTAGCTGATATCCCTGAATTCTACGGCCTAATTTTCAGCAAGGATTGGTCCAAAAAAATCCGTGGATACTTCTCAACCGACTGGTCTCACATGTGGTTACCATATAATGGTAAACCAAACCAAATAAAGGTTGAACGAGAATTACACCAGAAGTACATAGTAACGAAATTGGAGGGAGAAAATGAAGCAATAGCATATAACAGCAACATCATAGGCAATTACTCGGTAGATTCTTTCCTCGGCAATTTAAATGCTCATACATCACCTTACTTAGAAAATTCAGTTTTGTCCCAAGTTGAAATTTTTTCCCAAACTGATAATTCAAAGTGTGTTAATTTTGTAGAGAAACCTGTAAATACATCTTTGTTTTGGAAATTGTATTTTGATGGCTCTAAATCTAACGAAGGAGCAGGAGCAGGATGCATTCTGATTAGTCCAGAAGGAAATAAGACCATGCTTACGTGCAGACTTGAATTCAATTACACAAACAATACCGCGGAATATGAGGCCTTGGTGCAAGGCCTATACAAAGCAATTGGGTTGAATGTCAAGTATCTTCAAGTCTTCAGAGACTCTGAGATTGTCGTCAAACAAGTACGTAACACCATACATTGCCTATCAAGTCATTTGAAAAACTATCAATCTTTAGTACAAGATCTGACTGAGCATTTCATAGCATTCAATATTTCGTCAATCCCAAGACTCCAAAACGCGAGCGTAGACCTTTTAGCTAACGTAACCTCTAGACTCATTCCCTCTGAAGATTTTAGTCCAAATAGATTCTCAATAGAATTAATCTTTAGACCGTCCATCCCTGACAACATTACAAACTGGAAAGTATTCAATGACGATCCTGATATTGTAAATTTCCTCACTTCTGAAGGATCCTACTCCAATCAAATAATTGACGAAGACCATCACGATCGACAAATACAACAAAATAGCACTGATAATGCTATACCGAAATCGGTAGTTAAGTTGGAAGACTTATACGATTTGAAAAGTTGGTTTAAAAGTTCTACTAATTCTAAGATCTACAGTTCAACTCTGAACTACGAATTAGTAAACCTGGGAACCGATGATAAACCACAAAACATTAATCTAGGCCACGACCTAGCCCCTGAATAAAAACTAGCATATATTCGTCTTTTGAAACAATACAAAAATGTTTTTGCCTAGAATTACGATGAGTTGAAGACATATGACACTTCGATTATTCAACATACTATCCCTATGATTGACAACGAAAAACTTGTCCAACAAAAACTCAGAAAAACCCACCCCAATTTAAAAAACCAAATAAAAAGTGAGCTGAATAAGTTATTAAAAGCCAGAATAATTTTCCCCGTCAGACATTTCAAATGGGTCTCCAACATGGTACCCATTAGAAAGAAAAACGAAGATATTAAAATCTGCATCAATTTTCGGAATCTCAACAAAGCCTGTCAAAAAGACAACTTTCCCCTCCCTCCTATGGAGCAGATATTACAGGCAGTAGCAAGCTCAGAACTAATGTCTTTTTTGGATGGATTTTCAGGATACAATCAAGTGCTGGTACATCCCGATGATCAGTTAAAAACCACATTCTGAACTAAATGGGGCACATACGCATATCGGAAGATGCCATTTGGTTTGATCAATGCCGGCGCTACATTTCAGAGAGCCATGGACATCGCATTCAAGGGTTTAGTCAATAAATTTGTAGTAATTTATTTGGATGATATAACAATGTACTCCAAGAAGTGAAGCAACCATCTCAAAGACTTGAAACAAATCTTTCAACGATGTTTAAGGTATTGGATTTCACTTAACCCAAAGAAATCTTTTTCCGCATTAAGTGAAGGAAAACTTCTAGGATACATAGTGTCAAAATCTGGTATTCACATTGAGCCTGACAGAATCAAAGAAATTTCTGAAATATCCCTACCTAATAATAAAAAAGCCATGCAGTCTTTCCTTGGTCAAATCAATTTTGTGAAGAGATTTGTGTAGAAATTTTGAATAATTTAACACATATTCAATGGAGATTATCCTGTTCATGTACTATTGCGGAAAACATACACAATACATAAGCTCCTCTATGTTGATCATCAATATAGCAGCATCAATAACAATAAAACATCAAGAGCATTCACACATTAACACAGTATGTATCCCGGGGAAAGCATCTCGCTAAAAACCCCAACTATTTGTATATTAATGATTGAGTCATGTAACATTACACAGCATAATACTTCTCACAATTATCTCCACCTCTGTTACACACAATACAGCTCAGATCTGATCTCCAAATCTCTTCCACTGCTTGCCTGCCTCCACTGCTCAATACCTGCTCAAGAACTGATGAGAATGGCTCACCAAACTCGTTTTCTACCTGCAAAATAGTCACTCACTCTTTGTGGACGTGAGCATAAGCTAAAATGTGGGCAAATACGTGGGCAAACTCATTGGCATACTCAATCCCTTGATTGTGCAAGATCTGGTGCACAACTATAGTCACAACTGATAGCAATCTGATTCTCTACCCCCTGTCCCTGTTGAACTGAACATGCACTGACATGCAACTGAGTTAACTGATGTATTCATTAGTTGTATTATGAGTTAATAACTTGTGAATTAATTAATAACTAATTCACCCAACTCATTTCTAGTCTATTTGCCAGTTAGACTAAATACAACCAGTTTAACAAAGCTAAACTGAACACAACTCCATCAACTGCACCTCCAGTCCACTAAACTCAACTCACTTGAGTTCTAACTGAAGTCATGCATGAAACAACTCACTGACTCATAAGAAAAGCGTATTTCCTTCTGATAGCTGCATGTGCCACCTCTGTAGCTCAAACTGAAGTGCTCGAGAATAAAATTAAGTTTATAGTCCAAATATTATTGCGAGATAATAATATTTGACTTTTCTATTTTTAGCCTGGCAGTCTAAAAATAGATTCCGCCCATATGTCTAAAAATAGAAGTCCATCTATTTTTACCAACATGACCAATCATCCATAAATAGCATCCTGCAACTCATAGACCATGATCCATATGTCTAAAAATAGACTTTGCACCAAAAATAGCCTGCCGACCCACTTAGTGAAGGCTACTTCTTTTCACTAAGCTCCATCATCTTGTTGCATTTTCAACACTCCCTCTCGACAAGATATGGATTATCAGCAACCCCTATCCTGCCTCGGTGGTACTCGAATTTACTCTTGGTGAGAGCCTTCGTCAGAATATCAGCATCCTGATCCTCCGTTGGAATGTACGAAAGTAACATGATCCTTCGCTGCACACAATCTCTGATATGATGGTACCTGATTTCAATATGTTTAGATCTATCATGAAATATAGGATTAGCCGAGAGTTTAATGCAACTTTGGTTATCACAGTAAATCACAGTAGGATCCAAATGAGAACCGAACAAACCAACTAGGATCTTCCTCATCCATATAGCCTCGCATGCAGCCAAACTTGCTTCCATATACTCGGCCTCCGCTGAACTGAGTGCCACGGATCTCTGTTTCCTACTGTACCAAGAAACTGTTGTCGATCCAATACTGAAGACACCTCCTGATGTGATCTTTCTGTCCGTTGGGGTCCCTACCCAATCTGCATCCGTGAAGCCACATAGCTTCACCTCATCCTCCTGTCTGTACCACAAACCATATCCCGATGTGCCTCTCAAGTAGCGCAATACATGCTTGCCCGCCTTCCAGGAAAAAGAGCTTGGTAGGCTTAACCATAAGCTTGTGGATGAAAGCTGGTTAACTGCATAGATATATCAGGTCATGTATTGACCAAATACATTTAGCGACCCCCAACCCAATTGTCGAATAAACAGTGGCATCCACTTCTTCTCCCGAAGTGGCATCCTCTTCCTCCAACCTCCAGGGAAGAGGAGTATCAACAGGCTTGGCAGCCATGCATGTTGAACTCTCCAGTATCTCCCGAGGCATACTTGCCCTAAGAAACAAACAGTCCACCACTGCGCTGCCATATTTCCAATCCTAGGAAATAGTGAAGGAGGCCCAAGTCCTTCATCTCAAACTTTGTAGCAAGATCCTTCTTGCATGACAGTATCACCAGCTCATCACCCGTTAGAATCAAATCATCAACATACAGTACAATGATAAGCAACTTACCCTCCACCACAATCTGGTATAGGTTAGGATCCGCCTCGCTCTTGGAGAATCCAAGTCTTGTGAAATAGCTGTCTATTCGTGTGTACCAAGCACGTGGTGCTTGCTTCAACCCATACAACGCTCTCTTGAGCCTGCACACATGCGACTCGCTGCTGAAGACTTCAAAGCCTTCGGGTTGCTCAATGTACACCTCCTCCTTAATGACTCCGTTGAGGAACGCAGTCTTCACATCCATCTGATGAATGTGCCATCCCATCTGCGCTGAGAGAGCAAGAATCGTCCGTATGGAAGAATACCTTGCGACAGGTGCAAAGTTCTCCTCATAATCGATCCCCTCAATCTGTGAAAAGCCTCGGGCAACAAATCTTGCCTTGTACTTCTCCACACTCCCGTCAGCTGCCTGCTTAACTTTGTAGATCCATCTCGAACCCACCACTGATTTCCCTTCCGGTCTAGTAGGAACAATCTCCCATGCACTGTTTCTGACAATAGAATACTCTTCCACCATGGCGTCTACCCATGCGGGATCCTCCACAGCTTCCTCGAAAGAGGATGGCTCAGTCACAACACACTTGCTCATGAGAGCCATGTATCCAGTGTACCGATCAGGTGACCGTCTCTACCTGCGTTGGGTTGTAGGTGGTCCTACAACTTTCTCTGCATCTTGAGCCAGTCGCTCAGCTTCTGTCAAGCGCTTTCGCCCTCTGATGGTTGGTGCTGCATGAGTGGTCTCTTCCACTCCATAAACCTTGTCCTGTGGCTGATCCATGTCCTGAAGCTCATCCTTAGGAACTAATAGCTCCTCATCTGCATGCAAGTGTAGCTCCCTATCAAGCGAACACTTCATGGCTTTCTCCTCCTGAAATTTTATATCCCGTCGCACAACAGTTTTATCACTGTCTGGCAAATACACACGATAGTTGTGGGGCATATCAGTGTACCCCACAAATATCCCAACCTCTGCAGTCGGCTCCAACTTCTTTCTGGCATCCTTCGTCACATGCATGTAAACGTTAGCACCAAAAATCCTCAAATGAGAAAGATCAGGCTTCTTACCAGAATAAGTCTCCTCAGGTTTACTCATGCCAAGTATCCTATGAGGACAACGGTTCTACACATAAACTGCTGTATTGCATGCTTCCACCCACAAGTGAAGGGGTAGGCCCTGATCATGCAACATTGCCCATGTAGCACCCACAATTGTTCTGTTCTTCCGCTCAGCTACCCTGTTCTGATGTGGGTTATGGGAAGCTGTGAGCTCTCTACGAATCCCTTCTGCCTTGCAGAAATCCTTGAACTCGTCCGAGATGTATTCACCACCATTATCGCTCCTAAGAGCCTTCACCTTCTTCCCCGACTCCTTCTCGACCAGTGCTTTGAATTTACAGAACTTTGAATATGTCTTGCTCTTCTTCTGCATGAAAAGATCCAGCACTTACGAGAGAAATCATCAACAAAAATCACATAATACCTGTGTTTTGCTGTCAAAGCAACTGAGAAACACACACGTCTGTGTGAATTCTCTCAAGGATCGTCGTGGCGCGACTATCCTTCTCGTGAAAGGTGGCTTTCACAAACTTCCCCGAAGTACACCCCTTGCACTGATCTGACTGCGCAAGTGTGCCTTTAGGAAGCCCTGTAGTGATCTGCTGCAGTATCTTCAAGGCTCCATGGTGAGGGTGACCCAATCTCCTGTGCCACAACTCGCCACCATCCTGGCTCACCAATCCTTCTGCCTTGCCTGCCATTGCTGCACATCCATCTACATGCAACTGATAAAGGTTCCTCACTCGAACCCCTATCTTCCGGGTCTCACCATTTGTCTTGCTGTGCAGGAAGGCCTTTCCATCGCTGAAAACAACATCATACCCCTTGTCTTCTAACATCGCCACTGAGATGAGATTCTTCTTCAATCCTGGAACATGCATGACTTCCTTCAATACAAAGGGTTACTAGACTCCCTCTCAAAGGAAATGGTACCGATACCGGTTGCACTGTATCTACCATCATCGCCCATCTCGATGTGCATCCCAGATTTCTTTGTCCTCCAGATCAGAGAACAAATCTCTATCTCCCGTCATGTGAAAAGACTCACCACTATCCAAGAACCACACTAATCCCATCACACTTGAAACCAAGCATGCGATCAATGAAAATCAAGCTCAAACTGAGAAGCTAAGGCCTCTCCCCCTGCAGATCCAGCAGCTTGCTTGTTCTTCTTCTTCTGCGGACAATTTGTGGCATAGTGTCCGTGCTGGTGACAGTGAAAACACTTCACCTTGGACATATCCTGCTTCTTGCCTTTCGCACCAGACTGAGAAGCTTTCTTGCTCTTCCATTTCTTTGCTTTGGCAGCCAAAGCACAATTCTCTTCATCAGCTCCCTTTGACGAAGATCCGTCCCTGGTACTCCGCCTGATCTCCTCCTGCACAAGATCTAACCATAGTCTTTCCCATCCTGGCAACTTCTCCCGACCATTGACAGATTCCTGATAGGAATGCCAACTCTTCGGAAGACCAAGGAGAGCCAAGCTCACCAAGTCCTCATCATCGACAGTAACCCCCACACTTCCCAGTTCATCTCGACACTGAGTGAACTTCGTGAGATACTTGGGAATACTGTCACCCTTCTCGCATTTGATGTTTCTGAGTTTATCTTTGAGCGCCAGCTTCCTCTGATCGCTCTTGCTTTGGAATAATTCTGTTAATGATTTCCACATCAAATATGGAGTAGCCTTTCCATGGAGGCTGGACACAATGTGATCCTTCACGCCCTCCAACAGAATCCTTCGACATTTTGCGATCTTCTTTTGCCAAGCATCAGCTTGAGTAGCATCAGTGGGCTTTTGGATATCCGTATCTATGAACTCCTTCAACCCGTTATCATCCAATACTCCCTCCATCCTATCCTTCCATGCAATATAGTTTGAGCTGCCCTCAAGAGCATACTCCAATCGCAATCCGTTGAAAGACATTGCTGCGTTGTCACCAAGAAAACACTGCTGCAAATTCGAATTCCACCAGCAACCAACTCAAACGCCTCGGATCTAAGATTCGTGAGAACACAATATTTCTCGTACAGAGATTGACTGTATGGGCTTTTACCAGATATTTCACCTTCCAA